>JAPHNG010000342.1:0-75000 GCA_027405835.1 Asclepias syriaca
TATGCCGATAATGTTCCTGATCTACATGAGGTCACTGGCTCAACGTCAATGTGCACATCCACAATCATGCTGCAGCATCTGCTTGCAGCTGCTGATCGCTATGGTTTAGATAGGCTGAAACAGTTATGTGAAGCGAGATTATGTGATGAAGTCAGTGTAGACACAGTCGCAACTACTCTTTCCCTAGCAGAACAGCACCACTGCTTGCAGCTTAAAGCCATCTGTTTGAAATTTGCAGCTACGAACTTGGGAGGTGCGTGTAGTCCGTAGACATGACGGTGCAGTGTTTCAGGTTATTTTAGTTTAGTGTTTTGTATTGCTTACATGCTTGTCCCTGTGTATCCTGGACTTCCAACAATCTCCTAGTGTAAAGTAGGTCGTGAGTTTAGATGCTATTGTTCAGGCACTTCACATGCTTGACGAAGGGAAACATGGAACATATGTGAAGTCTACTTGTTAGAACATTTCAGGTTTTCTATGGTAGAACTTTTTTTTGTATATGAATGTTTGCTAAAATCTTGAGTTCTTCTTTTGCAGTGGTTATGCAGTCAGATGGGTTCAGACATCTGGAAGAGAGTTGCCCATCTCTTTTGTCTGAATTGCTGGAAACTGTTGCATCGGTGGATGATAAACCAAGTTTAATGTCGAGTAAGAAAAGAAGTGGAAGCAGTATCTTTGGACTAGATCTAGCAGCTGACGGTGGTGCAGCAGAGTCAGTGAATCCCAACGTCAGGCGCATCAGGAGACGGGTGTAATTAATTATGTAATTAACTTTAGGCAGGTGCAAAGAAACATGTATGGAAGATGCTTGTCGCAGAGGATGTCGATATATTGATTAATATGTTTCTTTGTTACATGATGGGTTGTCAAAAAAATGTTTATGATTTTTGCTGGGGAAAAAATGTGTCTCAATCAGTTACATCTTTTATCAAAGAGTTCTTCTTTGTAGTGTGGAATGGGCGGATATATGATTTCTAATCAGTGGGAATTATGGGAATGTCTGAATAAACTAATTTTGACAGTAATATATATAGTTTCTCTCTCGTAGCTTTAGCTACTGGTTGTGATGTGATCACAAAGTTGATTTTCGTAGTTGTGTATTATATTGTTTTGTGATACCATTTTGGTTATTGGTTAATTGTTGCTTCCGGAAGAAGTACAGTACAGAGCTGATTGTTAATAAACTTTTTGACTCTTGAATATCTCTGATTGAACATTATTGGGTTTAATTTTTTATTCCATATCAAGATTCTATGTAAATGTTTTATATTTTTTTTCGGTTCTACTGAGAAGTTAGGCAGGCAGGCAGGCAATTGATTTCATTCAGTAATTGCGTGTGATTTACCTTTACTCGGAAGTTTAGACAGAGTATCAAAGAATATCAGCATCGTATCAAAACAATTCAACTTATTTGATTTTACTTCCCTTTTTTTCCAGACGAAAATTAAATTTCTTTCTCTCACTTCTTCCAGACTCTGCTGCAAAACTGGAAGCTTCACCTTCACATCTTCCTCTGGCGAAGCCCACACCACCGACGCCATCCGCCTTTTCCCCCTCCCTGAAGAGAAACTTCTTTCTTTCTCAACAAATATATGTATACAAACTAATCGATCGCAATTCGTAATAAACAAATAAATAAAACAAAGGAAAAAAGGAAGAGAAAAGAGAAAGCCAAACACACAGATTAGATCTGTGTCTTGAAGAATGAAGCCACTGGGCAATGTGGATCTCAAGTCCTCAACCCTTGTTAAATTCACTGCCTATGTTTTCATCTTCATTCTTTTCTTTTACCTTGGGATGCAATGGTCTCAATCCGATGGTTATAGTCAGCTTGTTTTCTTTAGTTCTACCCAGAACCCTAGTTCCCGTTCAGTTTCTCTTTCCCCTAATATCAATGCAACCTTCAACCTCTCCTCCGTCTCCAACGACCCTCCCCCTCCTCCACAAAATATACCTTCCTCCTTTCCAACGCCCTCTGGTGGGGCTGTTTCTTCTTCTTCTTCTTCTTCTTATGTGCCGCCACAGCCCGCGTTGCAGAGGTTGGGAGTCTTGGATGATAATGGGATCATGACTGATGATTTTCAGATTGGGGATATTGATCCCGATGTGATCGACAACTGGGCTGTTAGTAATGAGACAGAGATGCCCGAGACCGACGGAGATACACCCCAAAAGGTTTCGGTTACCAAGTTTAAATTCTGCCCCGAGAGTATGAGAGAGTACATTCCTTGTATGGATAATGTGGAGGCTATTCGTAAGCTCAATTCAACTGAAAAAGGAGAAAAATTTGAGCGACATTGTCCCGAAGAAGGCCATGGATTGAATTGCTTGGTTCCTGCACCTAAAGGATACAGAAAACGGATTCAATGGCCGCAAAGCCGCGACGAGGTAGTGACTGACATGTTTTAGATAGAAATCAATAAATACGTTTGATAAAATGCAATTGCTGAATTTTCTCGTGCAGGTTTGGTTCAGCAATGTTCCTCATGCTCGATTGGCGGAGGATAAGGGAGGCCAAAACTGGATTACCATAGATAAGGACAAATTCAAGTTCCCGGGAGGTGGTACCCAGTTCATACACGGGGCTAATCAGTACCTGGATCAGATTGCAAAGGTTTATTACTTGCAACACTTGCAGATATATTCTATAACTTGACATTGCTGAAGATGGTCTGAGAATTGTTTTCTATGTTTTTTACATTGCAGATGGTCCCAGAGATTGCGTTTGGTAAAAGAACTCGAGTCGTTTTAGATATTGGTTGTGGAGTGGCCAGTTTTGGTGCTTATTTATTTTCAAGGAATGTTCTCACCTTATCAGTAGCACCAAAGGATGTTCATGAGAACCAAATTCAGTTTGCACTTGAGCGTGGAGTACCTGCAATGGTCACTGCTTTTGCTACTAGGAGATTATTATATCCTAGTCAAGCTTTTGAACTGATTCACTGTTCTAGGTGCAGAATCAACTGGACCCGAGATGGTATCTGTGCTTTCATCTATGATTTACTCTTTTACTGCTTTATATCATAATCTCTTCATTCATAACATTTTGTTTTAGTCAAAAGTCCCTTTCATGCATCTGTTATTCATTTATACAATTTTATTTTAATCTGTCCTGTTTATTCTTTCTGGCTATGAAGATGGCATTTTGCTGCTTGAGGTCAACAGGATGCTCCGAGCTGGAGGATATTTTGTTTGGGCAGCACAACCTGTTTATAAACATGAACCAGCCTTAGAAGAACAATGGGAAGGTACATGAGTTCTGTTCAGTGGCTGCAATAAGTATTTGTAGTTTTTTCATTATCTAGTAATTGGAACTTTGAAAAAGTTGCTTAACTTACTCTTCATTTATTTGTTTATCTTATTGCTGAGTTTTTTAGCACATTTTAAAACTGATATCTAAAACATCTCCAAAATCACAAATCTCTAAAATTTTGTTCAAGTACTACTCTTCATGAGTTAAAGAATAAATTAAAAATATTAAACTTATAGAAAACAGTTTAGGAACAACTGACTTTTGGCAAAAATATAAGCTTTTAAATTCTCAAAAAAGTTATATTATTGGCATCCCCAAACTTTGAAGTGTTAATACTAATAGTTCTTATTACTTAAATGTCAGAAATGGTGAACCTTACCACACGCCTTTGCTGGACCCTTGTGAAGAAGGAAGGATACATTGCTATATGGCAGAAACCCTTAAATAATACTTGCTATCTAAGCCGTGAGGAAGGAACTCAGCCACCATTATGTGATCTGGATGATGACCCAGATGATGTTTGGTATGTTGTTAGTAATCTGTATTTGATCTGGATGATGACATAGATGATGTTTGATTTAGCTGTATTTGTAGTTAAATTGATCCCCTGCCTTTTGACGGGTTTGCTATTCCATCTATAGCATGTTTCCTTTCTATTTTAGTTGATTAATTCAATTGGTAGGAGCCAGACCAGAACCTTTATGGAGAAACTTATTTCTTTTCCTGGTCAAAATGATCAAACTCATTGAAACACATAAATCCAGAGTGGAGAAAAACCTTCTATTGCTTGGTTTCTGAGTAGTTTTATCAGTTAGTGTATAACTAATCAGATAAAATGGGTTGCCTTTTCTTCTGATTGGGACATGTTTTTTCAATTTGTGATGACATGTTATTGAATTATTATAATTGCAGGTATGTTAATTTGAAAGCTTGTATTGCACGACTTCCTGAACAAGGATATGGTTCAAATGTTACCACATGGCCTGTACGCCTGCAAAATCCTCCTGACAGGCTCCAGACTGTACAGATTGATGCTTACATTTCTAGGAGAGAGCTATTCAAAGCTGAGTCAAAGTATTGGAAAGAAATAATACAAGGTTATGTTCGTGCTTTGCATTGGAAGCAATACAAGTTTAGAAATGTGTTGGACATGAGAGCCGGTTTTGGAGGGTATCTTTTCTTGCTTACATTTTTCTCTTTTTCTCTCTTCTTTTTTTTTTCCCCTTTGAGATTCATTTGTCAATTTTGTATTTTATTTTGGTGTTTTATCATTATTATTGTTGTTATTTACTTTGTGACAGATTTGCAGCTGCATTAATTGAGAATCAACTGGACTGCTGGGTGATGAATGTTGTTCCTGTTAGTGAATCTAATACATTACCTGTTATTTATGACCGTGGACTTATTGGAGTCAGGCATGATTGGTATGAATTAGCATCAACCTTCTACATATTGGATTGACTTATTCTACCACATGACCAGTAAATACTGGTGTATAATGTATTATCTTCTCTATCTTATGGTTTCTATTATTGATTCATTTGTGCAATTTGAAAAAGCGTCCTGCATGGCTTTGTTGAAATTATAGAAATTTTATTTACATTCACCACCTTCTTTTACTTATTTTAAAAAATAAATCTTCAATTGTGTTAATTAAATTTTTACTATTTGTGATGACAATATCACTTGTACATCCTTTCATTTCTTATGACAAGGCTAGTGGTTGAGTTGGAGGTGCATATTCTGGTCATTTTAAGTTTGATGAGAGGAAATTGATATTTGGACAACTCTAAATAAAAAATAAAAAAAAAAGGATATTCAAGTTGTAAAAATGAGTCTTTCTAGGGAGGAAATGAAGAGAGTAGGAAGCTTGGGTTTATTTTGTTGCAGTTTAGATACCTTTGGAGTTTATAATCAGTAGTCAAGCAGGTCTTGAAATTCATGAGTAGCCATGTAGATAGTTACATGCTACCAATTGACTCTCTTATGAACAGGTCTATAGCTACTTGCATTTTAATTGGGAGGAGTTTGTTGACTACATGAAAATTTCTAATTATATTTCACATCTCTTGACAGGTGTGAACCTTTTGATACTTACCCTAGAACCTATGATTTACTGCATGCTGCTGGCCTCTTCTCCCGTAAAAAGAAAAGGTATGATCCACCAATATCTTCGTTGTAGACAGTATCTCCCATATTTCAAGTCTCTTAGGAAAGAATCAATATACTGCTAATGTGGAAGCATGACTATTCCTAAAAAGAGCCTGCGGTTTTTGGTCAAAAAAAGGTGATGCAATTTGAATATGAATGGTTCCCAATAAGCAGCATAACATTCACTTCCAATTTACCCAGTATATACACAGATAAACACAAGCACTAGTATTGCATGTTGCACTGACTTCACTGGAGATCTATCTGCAGTCTTTTTCTTGTTCACTTCTGAATACTTGCAATTTATTTGGTTTATTTATTGTTAAAACTGTTGGTTTTAGATGCAATATTTCTACCATCATGCTTGAAATGGACCGGATTCTAAGGCCAGGTGGACTAGTTTACATTCGTGATTCTCTTGCGGTTATTGGTGAACTTGAAATAATTGGAAAAGCGTTGGGTTGGCGTGTGCTAATACGAGACACATCTGAAGGCCCTCATGCAAGCTATAAGATCTTGCATTGTGATAAGCCACTTTAGCTGACCTACGTGATTATCAAAGAGAAGTGTGCAATCTTCTTGTGTGTGTGCTTGTTTGCGAGGGGAAGGTGAAATAGATAGCATAATTTAACTGTATAGTCAAATGATCACGGACATATGGACTTAAAAAGGATGCATTTCCAGCAACTACTTAAGGAGCCTACCTTAGTTGCATCCGTCTGGCGAGATCTTCTCAACCTCTTAGTACAATGAGGCAGCAATTTTACGGCGCATGGTACAAATACAGAGATACAGTTCCCGATACAATTGGAGATGCGGTGCTAACTCAGAGCGGAAGTATAGATGTAATGTCTGTTCGAATAAGTATATATCATGTATTCTTTGGAGTTGTAGGTTTTTTGCCAGCATTCTTTCGTAATAATGGTTCAGGTTGTTCAGGTTGTTTTTGCACTAAACAAATTTTTTTTTTACTTTCTCTTTAATTCATATGCCTGCTGCAATAGGATTTAATTATTACCTGTAAAATAATGTGTATCCCAAGTTGAGAGAAAGAAATAAAAAATAACATAGTTTTTCATCTTATACTATTGAAATCGGGTGTTATTATGAACAAAGGGCAGAGATCATCATCTTCATTGTCCATGAGTTATAAATAGATGCGGAGATTGAAAAACAGATTCTCTGATAAAGATTCAGCAATATATTGTCTATTTTGTAGTTTGAACAAATTAGTTTATAATAAACAAGAATCTGCATTTTGTTTTACGAGGATTATAAGATCTGCTTAGCAGCTAAATCAGAGTTCAAAGCAAATTTTATGCCTCCGACCTTCGCCTCCAGACTTGCTGCTGAGGGCTATGCTGTGCTTGCGCAGGTCTATATGCAGACCCATTCGGACGCTTGTCCTGCCCAGATATTATCCCATTCAAATGTCTGTCCTGGCCAGGTAATGCCCCATCCAGACGTTTGTCTTGCCAAGGTATAGCACCATTTGGATGCTTTTCAACTTTCTTAAATGGTGGATATTGTTGTTGTACTCGGAAAGGTGGTTGAATGATTCCCTGAATCTGAGGGTGTGAAACATGGCTGTAGCTACTTTGGTTTTTTCCAGGTACTCTTGCTATAAATCTGGATATCTGTGGCCTGACAAGAGTATTAATAACAAGGTTTTGATCTTCACTCCTTGTGGTAAGCAAATTGTATGCTGTCTGTAATGAATCTGTAATCTTCACTAGCTGCTTATCGCTGACTGTCCTTGCAGTATTTATTGGTTGCTCAAAGGGATCCTCAATCTAAAATCACACAAACAAAGGGTACATCAGACAGAAAGGCAGGATACCTATGAAAAGAGGATAAGACGTGCTGCATAGTGCGTGTTTCTATGAATAGCATGCTGCCACAAACACACAATCAAAAGAGATAAGAGAGCAAAAGAGATTACAAATAATGCGTATGTTTTGGGTAGCCATCTCATGTTGGTATCAATGTCTTCCCACTGTCCAGTATAAGGGCTAATGCCTTGCGTTGGTGCTTTGGAACTAATGCTAGAAAACTGCAGAAGATAGAAAGGCATCAAATGGCAAACTATTTCCTTCCATCAGTATCAAAAGCAGTAGACAGAACAGTTTGATGAGAAGTTATTTTAGCTCTCATATATCTGAAATGTATGAGTTTGAGCAGTCATCACCTTTTCAAAGAATGAGATGAAGAGCTGAGATACAGAGCTTTTGTTGATCCTTCTGGAACTATCTGATCTATACCTATAGATGTTGAATGCACATATTTCTTCAACACGTTTCTCTGCAAGAGCCCTTACCCCTGCACTCAAGTTCAATACATGCCTTATTAAGGATGGAATGATCTTACAGGTATCTAGAACTATCTACCATGTAGATAATCTTTGGAGAAGAAAGAATGTTTGTCACACTGGAACACCTCAATTACCTAAAACACTGATTATCATATCTAACTTTCCAGAAACAAAAGCAGTGAACACTTAGTGATCTTCAAGG
Source organism: Asclepias syriaca (assembly GCA_027405835.1). Taxonomy (NCBI): domain Eukaryota; kingdom Viridiplantae; phylum Streptophyta; class Magnoliopsida; order Gentianales; family Apocynaceae; genus Asclepias; species Asclepias syriaca. Next base: position 7,918 of record JAPHNG010000342.1, read on the forward strand.
TATCCTTTAGTGAAAAAAGAAGGGGGGCAGGCAGGGGAAAACAACTCAGAAAGGCCAACAAACTAGATGTCTACCTGTAAGATCATCAACCATATTTCCAGCATATATTTCTTTAAGTGGCGGCAAAATTGCTGGCTCGCATGTCTGCAAAATTATTAGAGGCAAAACAAGCACTATTCAGCTCACAAGAAAAAAGACATGTTTGAAAGGCATAAATTAGGAATTGGTAACAAGACAAATATGAAGATTCAACTGGTGCACATTATGCAGGGATGAATCTTACACAACCAACACCTATAACCAGAGAACAATAATACAAATCTCATTCACCCAAAAATGCGAAATGAAGGAAAAGGCCATATATAGATTGTCCAGATATGCTCCTTCAAGAGGCCACATATAGATACATGCATTGATATTTTGTTTTGAAAGAGATCTGGCAAGTTAAATTACCTGGAAATGGAAGAGCACAAGTAAGCTGAGCGAATAAGAATTCAAAGTTCCAAACTTCGGGTCATTAATATTATTTGCCTTTGCCCATTCCTTGACCTGTCCACAAGGATTTCTTTTTATCAGACAACACCATCTTCAAGTTATTGTAACAATAAGAAGTATATATTGTTATTTTTGGAAACATGCCAGTAAAACCACGTCACGGAAACGTCCATCAATCTCATTGATCCAGAATAATAGCTTGGACTTCATCTGGCCACTCAAATTGTTAATTGAAATATCGCAAGAGATGTTGTGAATAGTCTCAAACTTCAGAATGGGTATTCTTGCATGAGCAATAAAATGTAATTTATGCCATCCACCTGCAAAGAAAAATCAAAGGATTCAAAAGTGAAAAAGACCAGTAGCAACACACTATTAAGTTCGGATTCTATCGTCTAACATATTAAATGATGAAGTAAAATAATGCCTTGACTTGGTTAAGGTAAACGAATCATCAAACAAAGACCGCTCTAGAGTATGATCAAATATTGTCGCCAAGTTAAAGATCATAATGAACGCAAAATGTATTCTATACTTTCTAAAATAAACAATTCAATAATCCAACATTAGGGGTCAAATTTTGACTTTTAAAAGTATTAAAAGAAAACAAAGCAGGGGAGACAAACCCAAAAAGTAAATGAAAAAACAAAAAGTTACAGATAATTAGGGAGAATAGCATACGATTAAGAAAATATTAAGAAAGACATAAAATAGTTTATACAAATAGAACTAAATATTTCAGGTCTTGCAGTCAAAACTAAAAAGTTACCACCAAACTGTAGAACACAGATGATAACTGGAAAATCAAAATCCTAAGGGCCCAATTTATTGATATTTTCAAAGGTACACTCTCATCTTTACATTGAAGTCAGAAACCCCAACAATACCTTGATATCTTGAAACACAAAAGAATCAATATGCATTAATTTATTGCACATTTTCCACTAATAAATAACTCAATCCTCAAATTACAGATGTCAATGACATGTGAGAAATCAAAAGAAGATGTAAAATGAAGTCAAATAAAAGAGATGGTAAAATATTGAAGTGTGGTACCAAAGATAGAATATGTTGATTGCTTACTGTCAAGGATATGTATTGCTAATCTAAACTTCTTTGAATTCATGAAACCTGCCCCAAAGTAAATCCAAAGATTATATAATAAATTAGGGAACCAAGTTTTAAAGTTACCATTCTTTCTCAAAGCTCTCTGCACATCTCCTAGTAATGTTTGCTTGTGCTTCTTTCCTGCAGATGCAATGTATGATCCATTGGACAGTTCTATTGAAATGTCCAAGTCTCCCCATCTAGAAAAAAGATTAGACACAAATGACCCAAATGGCTCCACTGTTGCACCTGAAGCACCAGTAGTACAATGGACTAATAAAACCAAGGCTAGAACAAAATTTATTTATTTACAAGTTAAACATAAAATCTCCTGCAAAACCAAAAATGGTGTCCAATACAGAAAGTTTCAACAATCCCTTAATATCCATTCAAAAGGATATAATGGAATTTAAAGGAGATAAACACAACTTACGGTACTAGCAGATGGCCCATGCATAAACAAGAGAATAGAAGAAAAATCATGCAAGAATTGAAATTGGATATGACAATCAAGTAATAAAATCTAGTTATGGTCTAATGGTTTCAAAAATAAACAGAAAAAATACACGGTAATAAATTGGAAACTGGAGATAAGGATACAAGCAATATGATCATGGTAATAAAAGATGAATGAGCCCCTGGCCACAACAAGACACCAAAATTCTATTAACTGGCATATGCTGTCCTCTGGGGCAAGACAAGGCAACAGATTGTTGATAATGTAAAAACCATTTTCTGACTTCAACATTAGTTGTATAAAAATGCATATGTCCATCTCTAGCAGAATTGAACATTTTTTCACAATGAATTCCTTATTTTGTTGATCATAGCTCTGTAGCTAAGAGCCTAAGAGAAAGTGTTATGAGAACAAATAGTTGAACAATTCCTCTAAAAATCATACTTTAATGGAGAATAAAAGCACGTGGAAAAAATCAAAAGCAGAGAACATGTATAACCTCTAAGACTTTCTATTGACTGAATAACTGCTTTCAAATCCTTGATGATTTGGAACCTAATCGTCCAATCCTCCTCTAAAGGATTTACTACTCGGAGAATATCGCGTAATGTAGGCTCCAAAAAATGACAAGTACTCATTTTCAACTCGAGTACGTATTGTTCTCAGAATAATGAAGATATCATATCATAATTTTGGTCCTGCATAGAGAAACAAATGCAAACTTTCAATGGCTGTAGTTAATGATTTCAAATTTGACATAATCATATAACAAGTAGGAAATCAAATGAGGGGAGCGGTAAAAAAAAAAAAAAAAAATGCTATATCCTAGAGAAAGAAATTTCTCTGATAGCCAAACTACGTCATAAATATGGTCAGGTCAACTATACAATTGAAAGCGAAAAACGTAATAAATCCGAGAAAAAATCCAAATAAAGAAAATGGACAGCTTAAAGAGGAATAACAGTTCGGAACTACAGTATTTTGCACACTCTAATTTGAATAATTACTTATCATATCAATCTGAGAATTAAAGTGCATAAGAGGCATATATACCTCAAACTCACTGATGATTATAAATGCATTCAACTCTTCATAACCATGTGTAGTAAAAACAAGCACGCATACACAAAGGACACACAATGTGTGCAGGTGAAACTTACATATGTATCAATTTATTGTTGCAGAAATACATATCAAAATATATGCAACCCTATATCATTCACGAAAACAAAAGACTAGAAACTTTTGAAAAAATGTAATGGGTGACATAAGTTGCAAATTATTTGCTCAGAACTCTCCTCCGCCACAGCCACCCAAAAGAGAGGTAGCAGATTTTTCAAAATTAAGCGAACTGTGCCTTAATTTTTTGCACCCATGTATTGTGTGAAACAAATGTCATTCGAGAATTACAGGCAAGGGAAAACCAGCAACTGAAAATTTGGAAGTTCCGACCGGTTAAAATTTGTAATTTGAATTATTTAGATTTGATTGATTGGGGGTATCGACCACTTTACCCTATCACATGCATTATATATGCTGATGAATCGTAGGAAAAGGTAGCAGTATAAAATAAAACATCAACCAAAAACAATCATAACTATAATACAAATCGATAATTTCAAAAATCACCCCAAATCTTCAAAAAACTGAAATTCAATTCTCCTATCAGAGATTAAAAATGAATTTATCAACCACAATTAAAAGAAAAAAAAAAAAAACATGTCACCTGATTTTATTAGGGATTTGAATTGATGATTCACTGCAGCATCACAAGATCGCAGAAAGAAGCCAAGAAAGAGAATTACGCAAAAAAAAAAATTTAATAATAATAATAATAAAGAGGCAAAGGCGAGTTTTCTTAGGAAGCAGGGTTTTCCACTCAGCAGTATGTAGTGAATAACAGTAGATGTATGTCAACAACAGCAAACACAAAGAAAGAAAAAACAATAATTGATGTGGGGCCGTCTGGGAGGGGCGCCTAAGGTGAAATAAAATAAAATAAAATAGGCAGTTTAGATTTAGGGAAATGAATCCTAGGAACCCAGAAAAGAGATGAGATGCGGGCAGACCACCACATATTTGACTTCCCTGAATACGTGTAATATATATATATTTATATATTTATTTAAGAAGGCGTTATAAATATTATCTAAAATTTAGAATTAATATATGTGAAATTTTTTAAAATGGTATTGGAAAAGAGATCTAAAAGACACAAATGACAAGGATGAGGCTACGTTACGTGTCTAAAGTGATACTAATCGACCATTCTTCATTGTTAAGGAAATGATTTTTTAAGATTCAAATATTATTATTTATTCCTATGTTTCTTTATCAAAAGCATTGGGCGGAAAATTGTACCAACTGGGAGATTATTTCTAAAAATGTTAACATGAGCACTCCTTTTTCTCCTTTAATATTTTTTGGAATCTCCGATTGCAAATAGAGTTCAATTTTTCTTATAATAAATAAATAGTCAGTCATATCAAATATAAAACCCACCTTCACTTTCATGATGGGCTCTTATTCAACCAGAGATGATGGGCCTAAGCATTAAGCATTAGATTTGGGCTGGCGAAGTTTTTTTTATAAAAAAAATGTCCATGGAGAGAATGTAATTGAGAGACAAAAGATGTTTAGAATTGGAGGGATCAGATTCTAGATATCTTTATCATTCCATAGATAATATTAAAAGTCAAAGATTTACCGTATTTAACCTTTAATCTCCTTCCCTCCCCTCCTCAAATCCATATAAGATATGAAAAAATAGAAAGAGAAATAAAATATGGCCTTTCATTTATTTAATTTTCTCGTTTGAGAGTATCGGGTTCTCATTTCATTTTTAATTCAAATTACACCATAATATAAATATAATTCAACAGTATCGGGTTATGCATGACTGGGTGAAACTCTATTTTATATTTTAAATACAACGGCGGATACATGTTGTATTGGAACAGCAAAAAGCGTACGTAGTAGTAATCCTACTTCAATATTTTCTTGGTCATTTACTCACTAATTTATTAGGAATTAAAGAAATAGAAGAAACTAATCAGAGATTGACACCTGGTAAGTAAGGAGAAGGAGAAGGGTACACGCGTGCGTTTGGAAGAGTTTTATAAAAACTAAAAAACCAGGGCGGACATTGTTTTGTAGAGAGGAAAAGCAGTAAGAAATATGAAATCAGCCAAGTGTTGTGTTTTCAAGTAGGAATCAAATTTTGTTAGGTTAGGTCCAACTCCAGAACACCAGCTCAGGGTTTATTAGATGCCACCATAACTAATACGTCGCTGTAGCAGAGACAGTGGAACATAATTTAGATTCAATGTAAGCAAAATTAAAGGGTTGACAATAATTAACCTCATCGATTCCACTCCACCATCCCTGATTATGCGCTCCAGTCTTATTTTAATTTTTAGTTTCCCCACCTCCACCACCACACCCACTCAATTCTCTATTCCAATGAATCATCCCTATCGGAACTTTTCTTTTCTTTTCTTTTTTTTTCTTTTTTTGTTTTTAATCTATCATCTTCGGGACAAGATGCTTAGAAAACCATTGAATCGAAACACACTGTACACGTTCAAACGAAACCCTTTTTTTTTTTTTTTTGTTAATTTTTTGTGTTCACTTATAAAAAAAAGAAAAAAAAAGGATCAACTATATATTCATTCATACAAAAATAATTTCAGATTTAATTGTTTTTTAAAGATAATATCAATATACCCATATTTCTAAAAATGGCACTCAAATCTGTTCCAAGACGATCGAAGCTAAAACATTTGGTCATTAGCCGTCATCTTTGGGCTAGCTTTCCCAGTGTGGGAAACCACTAAAATACAATTTGGAAAACTAGCTACTCAACTTCCTGAGATCAATTACGACCACACTGACATTATCAGAGCTATGCCTTGCCAAGGCTAACTTGGTCAATAAAATGGACGCATCCGAGCAGGCCTTGTCGGAGCTTTCCCCGACTTCTGTTACGGTTACGTCATTTCCGGGTGATCTAGGCGGGGAAGGAGGCTTCCGACACTGCAGGCACATCCGTGCTACACTGCAGGCTGTGTCGTTGGAGACCACATCCCATAGCCCATCAGTGGCTAGTATTAAACAATCGTCCCCAGAGCTTCGCTCGGTGACCGTTACCTCCGGTTCGGATATCACATAAGGCTTCAAATAATTATCTCCTATGGCTCGAGACATTGCTAACACTCCCAAAACTCGAGGCCCGTCCCAGTAAATCACCCGTCCTCCGGCATCTTGAATCCGAGCCAATTCATCCGGCCGATCAGGCTGCGATTAGTTAATCAGACCGATTGGAACACCCTTTACCGAATTAAAATTTAAAATCCTCATGTAAACAGTAGTCGTAAAACCTAAGAGAAGATTGGAAAGCTCAATAACATACCTTATGATCGACGGAGAGCGGGATAGCTGTGCCGTTCCGACATAGAACGGCACGAGAATCACCGCAATTGGAGACAATAATTTTGTCGGGAGTAACAACAGCTACGACGGCTGTAGATCCAACGGCATCGCACTGAGGAGAACGCAATTCGCAGCGGCAAGCAGAAGTAGACGCAGCCGCAGAGCTTGACCCGTCAGTAACTTCACTGTCCATCCGAGAGAAGCTCTTAATCATCATATCATTCCACGAAGCCTTTCCGCTCTCGACCTCATCTTTCACAATTTCATGCATTCGCTCTTTGCACTTCTTAGCAACCTGCAAGAATCAAAATAAAGTCAATCGTGTTCTTCGGGAAGTACTAATGAAACACTTTTAATCAGTTCATGAAAATATTCGCACATGGGAGCAACCGTGGCCGTCGTAGACCCCAAAGAAATGAAGATTAGCCGAAACATCGGTATTTCCCTCGGAGAAAAAAGGACGAATCGCAACCGCATCTTCCATATCTCTTCTCCTCCCGCAAACTGACGTCACACCATATTTAGGAGGTTCCAATTCGAGCTCTGGTTTAGCACCAGAGGAAGACGACGCGGAGCCGCACATAAGCAAACTGTCGATCCCCGAACCTTCAGTTCCTAAAGTAGCTTTTACTTTGGCCTCAGATTTTTCGACAGCGTTTTCACAGACTCGCGGCGGTGAAACGCAGGTAATAACATCCTCACACTTCTGTCTCTTTCTCCGGCTGCTCAACTTAATCTCATCCGCCTCACGAAACTTGTCAACATGTTCGCCACGAGCCCGAGACGGAGAAGTAGGTAAAGCATCAACCTTGGGTCTTTTGATTCCAGTTTCAAGCGCCTGAGCCACCGCAGCATCGGAGGCGACAAATCTGAACTGATGAATTTCCATTCGTCTCCTCCTTGCAGATTCAGAACTAAGCTCGACAGGAGTAGCAGTCTCCGTCTCCCCTCCAATATTCACTCCACAACACATCCCAGCCATTAGCCTAAAGTAACAGAGAAGACCTTAAAAGAAAAAATCCAAGTCCGAAAGCTTCCAAAATCCGAAAACAAAATGAAAAGAGAGCGAGATTGAAATTATAAGTAGCTGATCAAAAAAGCAAGAGATAGGAGAGATGTAATGAGCACGAGGAGAGGACCCATAAACATGAAGCTTTTTGTATAGATTGGGGGGGGGGGGGGAAGACCACATTATACCTGATGTGGAGGTGGGGAAGAGGGTGACTAGTTACGGGCAGGGCTGCCCGTCACCGTCACGGGCAGAGTCCGACACGTACAGTTGGTATGACGTAGAACAATTTAAGACTATAACGTTGATCTGTACCGTCCATATCGTTATCAATGTTCTCTTTGAGATGGAAAAAGCAACACGTGTGAGGCAAAAAATTGTGATGGAATACGTGGCCCAATGTAGTATCAACACGGAGCAGCTGATGCGACTTCCCTTTTCTGACACGCATGTGGTCCTGGGACGACCTTGCCTGTTATTCGCTATTTTACTTGTGTTCGATTTTAATATACCTTTCTAGGAAGATTAGCACCACGTGTCTTGATCTTAGGAAACCATATTCTAACCTTTTTGTTTTTCTTTCCATGCTCCTTGTACTGCGCGTGTATGAAACACAACATACTGATATTTAATTATATTTATCTCCCAGATTCTTTATTTATTTTATGCTATCACCATATTTAAGTAATTTTAATACATATTTGGTTGATTTTATATGTGTGGTCCAATATTTAGGCTGGAAGAGGAGGGAGAAAGTGAGGAACACGGATTGAGGAAGAGAGCGGGGATAGTGTTGAAATTTCCAGTTGTGAAGGGAGAGAGAGAGAGAGAGAGAGCGTCTACGTAAGAAGAACTATGGAGTATGGGGACACGTGTGGGGCCAAATGTCAAAATCGACTGATGCTTGCAGAATATCTGAAGTTTGGTTATCCCTCTAATTTGAAACGTGGCGATCAATGACGTGGAGCTGAAGCTGCAAATCCCCCACCCCCCCCCCCTTCCTCGTGCCATCCTACACGTTTAGGCCACCACGTCTTTCTTTCTATTTTTATTTGCCGTCCATTTTAAGAGAGTAGCACCTTGAACTAAATAATATTTTGAATCAAATAAAATAATTGATAAAAATTTAGAAGTAATTATGAAATAAGTAAAGAAACACATGTCGTGACATGCTTATCGTGTAGTGGACCAAGTGTCCCGAATTACTCACACGTAGCTCTGTTGCTGACTGATTGGTCAAAATCCCGAGATCTGCTATTCGAATTTTCATAATGGTGTAGGATTTTATGCTTTTTTCTATTCAAAAGATTTTTGATATTTTTGAAATAATTATGTATATATATATAAAGAGAGTATTAAGAAAAAAAAAAAAAAACAGGGGAGCTTTGGGGGTTTGAATGATGATGGAAAAGGGGCACGCTGTAGCTCTAAAAGAGAAATAAATAGACTCTTTGCGGGGCTCACGCCCCCATCTTTGATCTTTCTCTCTTCCTTACAGAAAATGGGCCCCTATTTTCTTTTATCTTTTATTTAAAAAAAAAGAAAAGAAAAAGGAAATTGATTAAAAATTTGGGTGAAATGTACGACGATTTGTGGGGTCAAAAAATCTTTAATGCTAAAATAATTCTCTTTTATGTTGTAGCTGCCACTGATAAGATGACACGTATAGAAGGTCCTGCTGGCGAGCAATCACTCCCCCATCCAGCTTGAGATGATGGATCAGCAGGCAACTCCACGTGACTCAGAAACCTCTTTCCCCAACTCATTATTTATTTCCTCTGTTTTTATTTTTTTTCATTTAGTTACAGAAGATATTTGAATATTTATTTTGAGTATTAAGTGTTTTTTTTTAAAAATGAAATAAAATAGGTTTGCAAGTTGGGCTACTAGTTTCAATGAATAAGAAAACTGTAAAATTTTAGAAACAGACGCGTGGCAAGGTGGTTATAATTAAAAAAATAAAGGAGAGGGCGGTTAGCTGCTTAGGTGCTAGAGAATTGGGGAGGGTCCCACTGGAGTTTTTTCTTTTTATTTAATGAAAACAACTTTGTTAATTAAGACAATCCAAACCAGACTTTGGATTGTCAGTCAGTTGGACCCTACCTTTTGTAATAAATTTATTTATTTTATGCCAAATGAAAACTGTCCCCACTTAAATATTTTTCTTGTATGACTCATTACTTTTAGGGAGGTAGAAGCAACAACCTTTTTCCTCTACAGTTTTTTTGTCCAATTTCACTACGGAAAATAAATTTTAAAAAATAAAAGAAAAAAAGAAGGGCAATTTCAAGAACGCATTCAGAAAAGGTAAGAAAATATAATAACATTATGATTGGAGGGGAGACACGTAGTGAAGTGAACAAAATATCTCCATACACGCCTCATATTCAATGTCCTTTTTTCCCTCTTTTATCCTTTATGCTTCTCAATATAAAAGTCCATAAATTAGTTTATTGAACCATATTTAAACTTTATTTTTTTGGGGTATTGGGCTATGTAAGTTGGAGCTGGATAACTAATGGTGTATTCAGAGAAGCCCATAATGAATAATCTTCACTGCCAGCCTGAAAACTTGAATTAAGTGAGACTTGGCCCATTTTATAGCACCATAACGACCCACAGTTTCTTTTGGATCTCATAAATTTAAATTTTTGTTCTTTTGGAAACCAAACCAGATCATGGATCAAATACAGAACAATATTACAACGGTATCCAAAACACAAAACCAGTTTCCTTGAATTTTATTTTGAGAACATTTAATTAGGTAAAATATGTAAAGAACCAAAAAAGAAAGTGAAGGGTTGGTTTGTGCAGCATCAGCATCAGAATTCAGAGAGTGAAGTTAAAACCAGTTTGTGGTGTACCGAAACCGTTAACTGTCATTCCTCCATCAACAGGTATAACCTGTCCAGTGATGTACGAAGCAGCAGGAAGACAGAGGTAAGCAACCAGGGAAGAAACCTCCTTAGCTTCTCCAGGACGACCTAGAGGTGTTCTAGATACTATTGCATCCATAAACTCTTTGTTTTTGAGCAACTGCAATCAAAATGACATACATGAAATTGACAATGGGAAATTCTATGTTCTTCATGATTCCATTTCTTTTGCTACTGTTAAGTCTAAATTTCAAAGCCAAAAAGGAAAATAAAGAGAATTGAAAAGGAAAAAGAGTGAGTATGTTACATGTTCAACAAGTGAGGTTCTGATATACCAAGGAGCAACACAGTTAACACGAATGCCATCTTTTCCCCATTCACATGCCAAGTTTCTGGTAAGTTGATTTATTGCACCTGTTGATTTTACTTTGAATTAAAGTTTGGAGAGTTAAATGAAAAAAAGGCACGGAAATGATGGGAAGGAAAATATTTACCTTTAGTTGCTCCATAAATGGATCCAGATAATATGTGCACAAGGCCTGCAACAGAGGAAATGAACACGATATTTCCTCTACCAGATGCTTTCAGGAGAGGATAAACAAGTTGACATAAATTATATGAGGATTCTAAGTTGGTAGCCATAAGCATAGAATACTCGGCAGATGTGTATTCAGAAGTTGGCTTCCTGATGTTTGTTCCAACATTGTTTATCTACAAATAATAATAATAATAATAATAATAATGCACATAAAAGAAAGAATGTATATATCCCTGTTTATCGATTGTAGATCAATATTTTGTACAATAATTAATTTCACGACCTCTTGAGGATAATTTTCAATTGACATTAATGTCAAGTACTAGAACAGCCACAAAGTAGTAGTATAATTTGAGGACTCATTAACAAAGGTAGACACCAAAAATCTCAGATTGGGGTTAAAGGAAGCAGTGATTATGCGCATGTAATGGTTGAATTTGTAAACAATTGTAATGAAATCAAAGCATGGGAGATAATAAAGAGCAAAAACAATTGTAAAATGGAAAACAGAGTAAGAAGAAATTACAAGAATGTCAAGTTTGCCATCGAAGATGGAGGAGATTTTATCCAGAAGCCGAATTCTATCTTCCTGGGAAGATACATCGCAGACTGAACCGGTAACTTTAAATCCCTTGGAAGCCCATTCTCGCAACCGTTCATCGAGCTCCGTTGCGTTGCGCGAGCAGGTGTGTACGGTTGCACCCAATTCAGCAAGTTCCTCAACAATCGCATGCCTGCACACACATTAATTCAATCATCTAACCCTCAATCAAAAAATAAAATCATGGAAATTCCACTGGAAGAAGAATTAAGGACCCAATTCCACGAGTGCCGCCGGTGACGAGAGCAGTCATGCCAGAAAGAGACCATCTCGAACTACTACTCTCTGCAACCTTCGCCATTGCCATTGTTTGCTTTCGTAACAGACCCGCACCGAAAAGTATAAAAATTAAGAAGAGCCGTGTTTCACTATAATTCTGAAATTTTGATATTTAAATATAAATAAGTTTTGAATTATAAAAGGCTAAAAATTCATAATTTGTGTGCACTAAAATTAAAAATTAAAAATAAAATTAAAATTTAATCATGTATAATGATATATGACGTAATATATCCATTTTAGTTTTAAAAAATCCTCTTCTTTCACATTCACTCTGCTTACTTCTCTCAAGTCCTCCTTGGACGCTAGCAATTACCGTAGTCCTTTATTTATTTATTTATATTATGAGAGAGCCAATAAATTGAAAATGCAGGGATTCCATATCGTGCATTTCTATTACTCTCTAATAGGCAGACGGCAGTATACATAGCTTCTAGAAAGAGAAAGAAATTAAAAGAGAGCATGTTAGGAAGACTCTTCCATGTGCACATCTGACTCTTCTACTGTATTCATGCATAGATCTTAATAAGAAATCGCCAGTTCTTGAACTGTTCCAATGGAAATTGACTCAAAACACATTAAATATATACATAAAAGGCTCTCTCTTGCAGACACCAAAACCAGCAATGTCTTATTTCATGTAAATGTACAAAATTCTCTCTTACATATTGGGTACTGTTTTACCTGCTGATTCAAGCAGGTTCTACGTCTAATCACTGCCTCAAAAACATCAAATCTGTCTCCTTCACTAACCTTGTTATAAAAGTTTGTTGGCTAACATCAATTCCCTCTAAATATAGCCATTTCTCGATATCTACCAACGAACCCTTTAAGTCAAAATTAAGATACATATATGTTCCATCCTATACCTTTATATATCTTCTTTCTTATATATATATATATTGATTGTTGCATGAGCCATCACCGCGTATTCTGCAAGAACCTTGGGTACCAACTCTGTGGCTATATATATATACACAAAGACTATAGGTAATCAGTTTTAGGGTTTTGAGAAGAAGAAGAAGAAGTTGTTAGATGATATGGATGAGTAGGGTTATAGGGTTGGCCGATGAAAGAAACACAGGCGTATAATTTATCATCTATCTAGTTTTGCATATATAGCTAGTTACCTAGCCGATTACCACATGTTCTTGTATATAGAGAGAATTAATGAGAAGAAAAAATGGTTTCTAAAATTAATATATAATTAATGTTGTCAATGATAAGGGTTTCATTTCTTTATCTTATTAGGGTAGGACAAAAAAAAAATATGATTAAACTAAGGTTTTGTCATCATATGAGCAAGAAAATTGGGATCAACACAGCTGTTTGTAAAGGCAACGTGCAGCTAGCTAGTAGCTAACTCTTGGGGTTTTAAAAAAATAAAAAAATAAAATCTCCAGTCTATTCTCGATGGATCAGGAAGAGAAGGATTAGTTGAGAAGTGAAATCATGAATTTACTATTAATCATATTCGATATGATTAAACTGTCTTGTCTTTTTTCGAACTAATTATTATTCTTAAAAAAGACGAAAATAAATAAAATTAATATGATACCATGTTCTCAAGAACTTATCATACGTAAAAGTGAAATTCTCATTGAAATTAGAAGATGACTGACACTGGGGGATCATTATAATACAACATAGGAAGTTTGTAATTAGCCTAGCCTGAGCTCAAGATCGATATCCTCCAAGGATAAATTATTATTAGCCTTGATGATCCTTAGTCCTTCTGGTTGTTGGATAATAAATCTATTATTAATGCTGGAACACTGCTTGTGCAACAATCCAACTGAAGAAGAAGAAGAAGAAGAAATGGTGCTTTTTTTGTGCCTCTTATAATTCAACTCTTCATTATTATTAATAATAACATCGGAAGAGGATCCGAGTTCTTTCCTGCTACTCCAACAGTACTTTCCAGTGCTGGAATTTTCTTGAGTAATAACTCTTTTAGATGAAAAGTTTCCATCTTGAAGGTTGTGGAAATGCAAATGAGTGGAAGAAAGAGATTGTTTAAGCCTTGCTCTATCCCTCCTATGGACATTCATATGTCCACCAAGGGCTTGAGCAGACCTGAATTCTCTTCTGCAAAAAGTACAAGAATAAGATCTTGGAGGCCAAACAAATCCACCTCCTCCTATATTCTCACCAAAACCTAATTCTTCTTCTTCTTCCCATGATCTCTTCTTCAATGAACTTGAACCCATCATTACTGGTGCTTTGCTTTTCATCCACATCAAGTATTGCATGTGTTTCTCCATTTTCAAAGAATTTGTGAATATGATCAAGAACTTCAAAAAAAAAAAAATTCTTTTCTTTTCTTTTTTCTCTGGTGGGGATGAAGAGGATACATATTGTACGTGTATATATAGAGAGAGAGGGGGGGGGGGGGGGGGGGGGGGCTATTTTATTATTATTATTATCTTATCTGCAAATAGAATTGAATGCATGAAAGCAACTAGAGAATATTTATGTATATATATATATATATATATATATGAGAGGGTGTGGAAAAAAACTCTTAGCTTAAAAATTGTCTTCAGTGGTTTTGAAAACTGCAACCCTAAGAATTTTTGGATCTTTCAGTGAGGTTATTCTATTTGGCTTTTATAAAAATTAATGCAATTTCTTTTTTTTTCTTTTTTTCTTCAAATTATTATAACTTTCTTTAGTAGCTAGCTAGCTCCTCGAGGATCCGACGACAGTGGTCAACTTGTACATCTGTTGTGTATATATTTGAAGCTCATGCAGGATAAAAATAGGCACTGTGTTCAAACAATACATACATACATACATATATATATATATATATATATATATATATATATATATATATAACTGATTTCTCATTTATGGTTTCTAATTATGTATTAATGGCTTAGATTAATTATTACCTAGTATATTTTTGTAATACTAATTTCGTATTAGTACTAGCTAGTTTTGTGTGAAGATGATTAATTATGTTGGAAATCAATGTTTGACTCGATTATCAATGTTATATATATATATATATATATAGTACGTTTGTTTCCGTAATGTTTTTGTGTTTTTGGTGTCTTCAAGAATCAGTAGAACAAAGTAAGACAAGAATTGTTACGATATATATATATATATATATATATGTGTGTGTGTGTGTGTATAGGTATTGAAGGTTGATTAGGTCATATTCTTTAAATTTTGTTATTGATATATTAGCTAGGTAGTGAACGTCTTCAGAATCTTTTTAGTCTTTCCTTGAATATCACGTCAATTCTTCTTCACACGCAAATATTAATACTCATTATTATTAGTCTAATTTGGGTTTTTATATTATATTGAATAAAAACATAGTAAAGTAGAAATTTGAAATTTAGGGCGCATGTGGTGTTTCTGCAGCCCAGAATTCCAAGTCATATATAGTTGCAAGGCTCAAATTACCTACCGCATTATTATATATTTATTATTTAAAACTTAATTCAAATATATATATTTTTTTTGTTGTTTAATGCAAATGAGTAATATGTATAATAATTTATGAAAAGTTTTGAGACCACTTGTATAAAATAAAATGATTGTTTTTCATTAAAAGTTAATAAGAAGCAACTTCATTCCAAAACATTTAAATAATGTTGAATCTTATGGTGTCATGTTTCGGCTTCAATATATAACTCAAATCATTGACTACTGGAGACTGATGTCTATTAATAATTAATTATCCAAGGAACTAAAATAAACCACTTGCGTTCTTGTCTTTCAATTTTCTTCCATTTATCTTTTATTCCAAGCATGTGATAATTAGGAAGATTATTTTTACCTGTCTTAAATTTATTATTTTTACATTATTTTTATTTTTTTAATAAAAGTTTTCATTTCAAGACAAAGAGAAAATTACCAAAAAAGACCACATTTGTTTTTGAAAGGAATCATTATATATCTTGAAAAAATTACTAGTAATAATAAGTTAGGGAAATATATCTTTCTTTAATCTCGCCGACTAATCTGCTGGCAATGTCTTCATAATTTGACTTTAATATTATAAAAACTTAATACGGAAATAAAAGGAAGTGGTAATGTCTTCATATATATATATATGTGTGGAGAGAGAGAGAGAGAGCTTTTTGGCGTTATTTAGAAGGATATGAATGGGTTTAATTGAGAAATACGTAATGGCATCTAGACTAGTAGAATTAACATAATATTATATTAGAATATTAATATTAATCAAGTCATCAGTGAACCTAATTGCATGTAAGCATCTCCAAATTGTTCGCAAACAGTATGTAAGACAAAATTAGTGTTCCACTAATCCTCCAAAAAGACAAGAACCAAATACTAAAATTCACTGCGCTTGTACTTTTCTTTGTCCTAACTCCCAAGTATATAATTATGGTATCATTATCACCATTTATTATTATTATTATTTATTTAAGCCCAAATAAAAGCCCAATAAGAATAGAATTATTCCGGAAGTCCAAATAGATTATTCTGTAAGGCCCATAGAACTCCTATTGGTTATATTCTAATTTCACATAATTTGGATCGGCAGTGGTAATTAAATGTTGCATTGGGCCCAGTTGAATAACGACGAGTAATTGAGGTTGACTTTACAACGACTTCTCGGGCAAACCAAATATCACGGTACGCCTTCCAATATTTATGGCCCACCACCTTCCGTACTATATTGTTTTAGTCAAATTAATTTTGTTTACTTTAACTAAGATTTCTTTTCTTTAAACAAATTTATTAAAATAAGATAAAAAAATCAAATTTAAAATGAATATTGTATATTATTGTGTTTAAAAGAATTATAATAAAATACCTAAATATTATTAAATACTTTTTTTTTTAAAAAAAAACGTAACTTTAGGGACCAAATTAATAACTTTTAAATAATTAGTTTTAACCAAAAATTGATATGTCGAAGGTGGTGGCTTTTTTGGGCATAAAGACTTTTAGAACTTTTTGGAGCAGCTTATCAATCACCACTAAAATTCCAACTCAAAAGTAATATTGAGAGAGAAATTTCAGCCAAAAAAATAATTAATAATTTTGACGTTTTTCTTTTAAATAAAATAATTGACAATTTTGAGCTAAGAATTTTAAAATTAGAATGACTAAATATTTTTAATTTTTTAAAAAAATTTCCAATAAATAGTCTACAATTTGAGGACATGCACGGATACGGTGGGGTGGCCCTCTAACACGCTAGGCATTCATGCGTTAATTACATTATAGGTGCAACAACTGCCTAATCGCAGCTACATTTTAACTCAAGGCCGACAAAATTTGTTGCGTATTTCTGCATTTTCATTTTCCCTTCTTTTATATTTATCTTGAATTTCATTTTTCAAATTTCTAAGACTTTCTAAATTGGGTTACCAAGGAACACATACCGACAAATCATAAAAAAAATATTCTTAATAATTATTATAACGTAAGCGTCGGAAATTCGTTTTGCAAGATTTAGAAAAATAAATCGTAAAGGAATTTTATATTTTTATTATAAATGCGTATCCAACTGAGAAAAAAAAAAAAAAAAAAAAGTATAATGTCCGCCACGGGTTGCATGAATCGACGGGAAAAAATGAAGCCACTTGTTACCATTTTACTGCTCCATTTGTAGTCTGATTGTTTCCGACTTCTTTTCCTCCGTATATAAGTTTTCATCCCTAAAACTAAACTGACTATTTTTCTTTCTTCTTCCTCCATAAACATTTGCATTTCTCTCTTTCTTTTTACTGCAAACATTCTTTTTTTTTTTTTTTTCATTTCCATTTTCATGCAAAACAATCACTGCTTAGATTACTATAAGAACTGCTGCTGCTATTAATACTACTACTGCAACAGGGTTACTAGATTTTTTCCCTGTT
The DNA here is from genome assembly GCA_027405835.1 of Asclepias syriaca. Classification (NCBI taxonomy): domain Eukaryota; kingdom Viridiplantae; phylum Streptophyta; class Magnoliopsida; order Gentianales; family Apocynaceae; genus Asclepias; species Asclepias syriaca. Next base: position 25,563 of record JAPHNG010000342.1, read on the forward strand.
TTTTTGTTTTTCTGGGATTTCTTTCCCGTCAATGTCTCAGACCCGGGAAAAATCGGGTCATGAACCGGTTAAGGCATTCAAATCCTTGCTTTGTCCTGCGCACTGTAGTGACCTCCTAACCGTGTTTAGGAGCGGAGTTCTGGTTTTTCTGATCATATCAATTTCATTGGTTCTGTACTCTGTTTTCATCATCCAGCCTCGGTGGTTTCGCTGCCCCGACTGTCCTGATCCGACCCAAAACACCGTCCGAATTTGCGAACCTCCCGAACCAAGTCACACCCCGACTAATATTTCCGACGTGGTATTCGGCATCAGCGGGTCGACGCAGACGTGGAACCACCGGAGAATATATTCCCAGTTATGGTGGAATCCCAATAAAACTCGGGGATTCGTTTGGCTGGATGCGGAACCAAAGACGTACACGCTTTGGCCGGAGAATTCACCGCCTCATCGAGTTTCATCGGATTGGACGCGCTTCAGATACTCCAGTTCGCAATCGGCCGTCCGAATCGCGCGGGTAATATTGGACTCGTTCCGAGTTGGGTTGCCTAATGTCCGGTGGTTTGTTATGGGAGACGATGATACCGTATTTTTTACAGAGAATTTAGTAACTGTATTATCAAAATACGACCACCGCGAGATGTACTACATTGGCGGTATATCTGAAAGCGTGGAACAAAACGTGATGCACGCCTACGATATGGCCTTCGGTGGTGGTGGTTTCGCCATTAGTTACCCTTTGGCCGCTCAATTATCTAGAATTTTCGACGGATGTCTAAACAGATACTACAATTTCTACGGCTCCGATCAGAGAGTGTGGGCGTGCGTCAAAGAACTCGGTGTTCCCCTCACTCTTGAACCTGGGTTCCACCAGGTACCATAATTTTTTCTTCTACCATCATTCCTTTGGTATTTTATTATGATGACTTATTGACTGACCTTAAAGAAAGTCTTTAATACAGTATTTGTAGAATTAGTTGTCTTTTTACCATGGATGGATTATTTTACAGTTGAAAGGGAAGCCGACAAGTTTCTAGTAATTAGAACACATAATAATATTTTGACAGCCTTGATCTAAATTTATGATGTGGAAGTCGGTGACCGAGGTTTAAATGGTGGCTGCATCGGTCACCTTGTTGGGCCGTATGCACAGCTATCATAAAACTATGGCATAAGCAAAATTGTAACTTGTATTTGCTGGATATATATATAAGCTTTCTACACTCCTTTTAGTATATTTCATTAGGAGGATGACACATGTATAAAACCAACAAGCATTAAAGTCAAATAGTTTGTTATCTCTGAGATATGCTATTACTAGCCCTAATTTATTAGTACTTTTAAAGAATGAGATTCGTGTAATTTTTTCTTTTGGAAAAAAAAAAAAGATATGTTAAGTGAATAAAGAAATGAATGGGGGAATTATTTTTTTTTCTGCGTACTTTTGTCCCTTTTTGTTTTGGACTTACTTTTATTTGCCCAAGAATTAAGGCACTGAAGTATGGACACGTTTACGATGATCCTTGTGCCTTTCTCTCTGTCCTTGAAAAAGTGCTACATGTTTTTGGCCTTGGCCCACTCCCAATGTGGTCAACACATCATCTGGCGCATCATCTCCGTTTAGTGCCTGCAAACACTCACCATTATTTTATTTTATCTTGTGGAATTTGTACTTTCAAGTGGAATTCATCATTAGAAAAGCTTTTGGTCTTGGGATATTAGCACTAGGAAGTTGGAGTTAAAAAATTATATACCAATACCATGTATGTTCAAATTTTTATGGAGTTCATTTTTTTCAAAAAAAGTTTTGTAGTTTTTGCTTATGGGGGGCATTACATAATTTTCAGATTGATATACGAGGTGACCCATTTGGTCTTCTGACAGCACATCCAATGGCACCACTTGTATCGCTACACCACCTGGATCATGTGAACCCAATGTTTGAAAACCAGACACAATATCAGTCACTCAAAACCCTAATGAAAGCATACCAGGTTGATCCTGCACGAATAATGCAGCAGTCCTTGTGCTACTACAAGTGGAACAAGTGGTCTGTCTCCGTCTCTTGGGGCTATGTCGTCCAGATTTACCCTTCACTACTGACACCCGTGGAACTCGAGATGCCTCTCCAGACATTCAAGACCTGGAGGAGTTTTAGTAATGGACCTTTCACATTCAACACCAGGCCTGTGAGTCCTGATCCTTGTGAACAACCGGTTAGGTTTTATCTGGATTGGATTGAAGAAGATGGCAAAGGCGGGACTACTACTACTTACAAGAAGTTCAGTGATAAGCCTTCGGAAAAGTGTAAGCAAAGCTATTATGCCCCGGCAATGGCCATTAAGAAAATTGTAGTCTCTGCACCGAAAACGGATAACCAGCAGCAGAAGAAGGTTTGTTTCTCTTTACCTTCCCTCTGTTTGTTTGCCGGTGTCTCTGTTAGTACTTTTTATTTGTTTTGAATGAAAGTAAAATTATTGGAGAAACATTTAGGAAGAAAAACACATTGCTTGCCATATCTACTTGTAGGAGCAGACTACTTTTTCTTTACCGTAACTACTACTAGTAAGTTCTAACACATCTTTCATTACAGAACACCAGAAGGCAATGGTGTGAAATCAAAAGCTATAACTCTGGTATCATGAATGTGAATATCAGGAAATGTAAGTACCAGGAATCTATCACTCCCTGAATACTTTTTTCTGGCTGTTGTAAATAATTAGAGCAAGATAATAAGATCCATAAGTCACTGTAGTTCTCTTTCTGATCAGAAAAAGCAGGTTTTATTATTCTGTATTTTGAATATTTTCCTCTAGAAGCCTATAAATGATTATGACCTCGAGGTTCGTGTAAAAAGTGAGCCCAGGTGTAGCAGCAGGTAATTAGAGCTTTTGGACTGAACCAGGTGTGGTCCACTCTGTTGTTGTAATGATTTTTTTGTGTAAGACTAAATCTAATGTCCCAAACAAATTTGTCAAATACTCTCATTATCATGCAGGGAATGCCTACAATATACAGTTGAAAGAAAACTTTCTTTAGAAAAGGTCTATTATCCATGAATAAAGCTTTCCTGCGATGACTAAAAAAAAAAAAAAAGAAACAGACCACTGATTAGATGGAATAAATAGTTCTATTAAAGAAAACAGAGTTTTGCATTCTAGGAGTAGGGAATAGATTTTGGGCTATGAAGATCAAGTTTTGAGCAGGCAAAACACAACTCGTGAAATGAGATATATGGAAGGGACAATGTTGAAATTTCCAAAATACAGATCAAAATATACTTACACTTATTGAATTCTATTGTTAATGAGATACCAGTAGAGTTGTCTACGGCAAAGGCTCCAGAATAGCAAACTTTATCTCATTTCCAAAACTGCTCACTGAGACATACCACTACTTGCAAAACAATGTGTCTCGTGTTGCATTACCGGTAGTTGGATTGACCCTGTTTAATTGGTGTGTCAAGTGATTAAACATCCAAAAAGAAATCTGAACTACCAAATGAACAGAAAGTAATATAGTGAATTACCCATCAGCAACTTTGCAAAGGTATTCTCGTTGATCTTCTCTTAAAGGAACATCTGTAAAGTCTGACATGCACCACATTTTGTATCAGCAAAACGAGCCAAGGAGAGTACGAACAAATGCGAAGCTCAATAAAAGCCCATCTGATGTAGTTTCACCCTTACCTGCGCCAGTTATATTTGACCCCTTGAAAGATGTATTCCCAGTTGCAAGTGCACCTTCCAGATTAGCATTGCTCAAGTTTGCCTGCAGAAGGCAAAAATCAGAACATGGAGGTTCAATTTTTTTTTTAAATATTGATCGGCTGAAATAATGTTTAGTAACAACTTGCATCAAGATATTTGCAGTACTGCCCTTGTGCTGATATATGCAACTGCTTTTTAGGCCTATTTCTTTGAAAGATAAAACCTTACGATTGCTTTTGAGTAAGTGGGTAGATCAAAGAAACCATCCAGAAATTAACTTAAGTGGATTATCTTTCCCTCTGGAGAACTCCATGTCCAAGTATGGTCATCCTTAAGCCAACAAATGATGGTTATACCAGAAAACATCAAGATTAAAGGACCCGAGGGATAGTCACTTTTGCATTGCCTAACAATACATTATTCTCGCATATATCCATCCAAATACTGATTAACTTTATGTAAGATGCAATTTATGGAATGATCCTTCAATATAAGCTCTTTTAAGTTTATCCGCTTATATGTGATGATCCACAGTAAAGATATTGTAGTGTGGCAAGCAACCTATAAAATATCTACTAAATTTGGTTCAGGTTCGTAATATGTACTACCTTTGTCACATTTGCTAAGGAGAAATCAGCGCCTCTTAGATCAGCATCAGAAAGATCAGCCCCTGGAAAAAGGCAAGGGAATCCAATTCAGTGTATACAGAAAGTTCTAGTGCCACTAATAGGAAGAAATAGTTACAGGCATTTTGACAAATGACTAGCAATTTTGTTCCCTGAAAGAATTGGATATAATTCTGGAAGAGAGCATCCATAAAGTGAAACAAGAATAGAACCCAAGAAAGGGAAAGATTCACAGGTTAATAATTCATTATCTTGTACCAGAGGAGATTTAACCAGGTCCCTGATATATTGACAGAGAATATGCTACTTCAGCAGGTCCCTGATATATTGACAGAGAATATGCTACTTCAGCAGGTCCAGTCTCAACCCATTCAGAGAGCAGGTACAGTTTCAGGTTATTAAGCAAAACAGAATATGTTTATAATCAGCTAAAAAGGATCAGAAAGGAAAGAGATAATTACCAGTTAAATCAGCATCAAAGAAACTTGCTCCTACTAAAGTTGCACCTTTAAAATTTGCTTGCCTAAGTATTGACTGTAATGCATCGCGAATAATTAGAAGAAGCAAAAACCTCATGGATTAATTTCATGGATCAGCAGAGTCTTACCGTTTTAAAATCCTGCTTGACCAAACTCTTCCCACTAAAATCTCTGGCAGTGAGATCCTGTCCCCTAGTCACTTCTGAACCGTACGGACCTCCACCCTTTTCTCCACATTACAAAACTCAATTAATAGAAACAAAATAAAACAACCCAAGGATGCGTCACTCTCATCTCATCTTAACCTTTCTCAAAATTGAACTTCCCAGAACACGCAGAGAATCCATTTGAATTTTGCTTAAAAAGTAGAAAGCGAGAAAAAATGTGGATTACCTTGAATGCTAAAGCAGGATCAGATGCGAAGACAAGTGAAGCCGAAACAAGGGCAAGAAAGCCCACTCTGGAAATTGATTCTCCTACACAGACAAAAGGATTCCGGGAAGCTTTAGAGCTGCTCAGAAGAGGCTGCAAAAGAATATATGGGTAAACAAACATGAGAATGAGTAGCTTAAACATTTGCAGGTTGATTGATCAAAAGGAAGGACGGAAGGACAATGTACCTGAAATTGATGAAAATTGGGCGAGGAAACAGAGGAGAATTGCTGAGTCGGTGAAGGACAGGGACGAAGAGGATTCTGAAGCTTGGAGATTGGAGGGAGTTTGGAATAGAAGCAGACATTTAGAAGCGCCATTGCTAAAGGAGGAAGACTGGTTATGGTTGTGGATAATCCGTACACTTAAAAAAATATAAAATACAGCTCATAAATTTAATTACGTGTGACAAGAACTTCTTTTAGACAACTTAAAAATTATAATTATAAAATCTATTTATAATGGGCCTTAATTGGACTGCTTAAAAAACAAATTTATATTAAAAAAAAAAAGAAGAATGGGCTGGCATGCAGCCCAAGATGGAAGATTAACGGAAAATATGAATAAAGGAGCCCACGAAATATCCGCGGTGGGTAAGGTAATGCAGTAGAGAGAGAGAGAGAAAAAGGACTGAAAGGAAAGTTAAGCGGCGGTTCAGAGTGACAGAAGAGAGCAGAGGCGTAGGAATTAGGATAGGATAGGAGTAAAGAAAGAGGAAGAAGCTGTGAAAAGAAAGCAAAGGTGGCGAATTTAGGTTCTTTTTTAAAAGCTGAATTCATAGAGTTAGAAGGAAAAGGAAGGGGGAAGTGAACTGACAGCGAGAAAGAAAAAAAGGGAATGGGGCAGGGCCGAGGATTTAAAAGAGGTGGAAAAAAAAAACATTGTCCATTAACCACGGTAACTCTCTAAACAATATAGATTAAAAAATTTTTATTTATTTATAATGTATACTTTTAAATTTTTATAAATATTATATATTTTTATCACCGTATACTATATATATATATATATATATATATACTATATTAAATATTACTTTGGATATTTGTTTGGATGTTCTTTTGGTAGTTATAATTACATCTAATTTAGTAATATCTCAATAATATTAATATGCAATCTCAATACTCCCCCTCAAGATGGAGCGTGTAGATTTCGCATGTCCATCTTGACTGAGAAGAAACTTGAGTTCTTTTTGTTTTAGGCCCCAAAGCCTTTGTGAGAAGATCGGCTATCTGTGTCTTCGTGTCAACGTGAAGCGATTTGATTTCCTATGACTCGACTCATTTCTTGACAATGTAACAGTCCATTTTCACCTGCTTTGTTCGTTCGTGAAAGACCGGGTTATCAGTAATAACCCGATCTACACCTCTCTTCTGTGCATTGTTATCACAGAAGAGAGGTGTAGGCCTATGTTGTCTTGCTTCTAGTCCCTCTAACAACCAACGCATCCACAGGATTTCACTAGTGGCGTTGGCCATGACGCGATATTCCGCTTAGCTGAGGAGCAAGAAACGACTGATTGCTTCTTTGATTTCTACTACGATAGGAGTTTCCCCTAAAAGAAGAACATATCTTGTCCTAAACCTCCGAGTGAGTAAGCATCACATCCAGTCTGCATCACAGTATGCTACCAAATTGATTCTTCCTCCTTTCGACAAGAAAATACTTTGTCCTGGAGTGGTTTTTAGGTAGCGAAGGACTTTCATGGCTGCGTTCATGTGTTCTTAGGACGCTTATCGAGCAGGCAAGATCTGGTCTCGTGGCTTGGAGGTAGAGAAATCGGCCAATTAGTCTTCGATATTTGCTAGCATCGACACGAACGTCCTCTTTTTCTTTATCCAGCTTCACGTTCTGTTCCATTGGGAAGGTGCATGGTCTACATCCTAACATTCCTCTATCTTCAAGGATGTCAATGTTGTATTTTTGTTGACTTAGCATTATCCCGTCTTTGGTTCAAGTGGCTTCTATCCCGATAAAATATTTCAATGGCATGATATCTTTGATACTTTTTTTTTGTTTTTTTTCTTTTTTATAGATCATCTTCGCACCGACTATGGATCTTTGCTGCTCATCCTCGACAACGAGATGGTATGCATTTCCCAAAGATGAGATTGGTTTAGTGGCAAGTATTTGAGTTCTAATGAGGGATAACTCACCATCTAGACCCATAGTAAATTCATAGAGCTGCTCATTTTCCCTAAGTTATCTAAGAGATTTTCCAATGCCACAGGCACATCCATTGCATTTGCAAACCAGAGCAGGTAAAAAGGAATGCATCTCATCCCATAATCCACGCAGTTTCGTGTAATAGGCTGAAACGATCATCCCTTCTTGTCTAGTGTTTGAGATCCTTTCAGATTTCCAACGCCAAATTGGCGTATTTCACGCTTTCTCAAATATCTTTTTCTATGACTGTAGTAAGTCACCCTTTAATCATCACATCCATGTCATATCACTAGCGTCGTCTGCTTCTAACCTTTTGATGGTTCCATTGATGAAGCCGGTCTTGTTCTTGGCGAACAAGAAAAATTTTCATATCTTGGACCCAATCAAGGTAGTTGTTGTCGGTCAAGGCGTTGTTAACATGCATCTGCCTCGAATAATCGGAGGGGTGGAGATAGTATGGCGAGTTAGCATCGGTCTTGGCAAGATCTTTGTTTGCACCTTCTGCCATATCGGTGAGATGATGAGAAAGACTTTTGGATTCGAGTTTAGATCACTGTTCTGATATTATAAAAAATATAGATCAAAAGATTTTTGTTTATTTACAATGTATATTTATAACTTTTTATTTATATCATCTTTTTTTTTTATCACGTACACTATATATATATATATATTATATATATATATATATATATAGATATTATTTTAAATATTTTTTCAAATAATTATAACTATTTATAATTTAATAATATTTTAATAATATTAATATATAATCTCAGTATTTTCGAGGAGGGTGCGCTCACCTTACCAATTTATGTAGCGCTAACAAAACTTCTTACTCTAACTTTTTAATTTAAAATAATAATTAAGATGCACGAGGCATAAATTTTTATTTATTTATTTATTTATTATTTTGAGAGTCCCAGAAGTTGTAGACATTCGATAGTGTGTGGAGACGTGAAGAGAGTGAAGGGTTTTCTGCACACTACCCCAATATTTTCCAGACTCTATACATTTAAATTCAATCCAATCACCCAACAGAATTCTTCCCACCTATATGTATGCATATGTAATTTATATCAAATAATTCAGAATTATATAAAGTAATTGTCAATTATGTAAAAATAAAAGAATTTAAGGAAGAGCTTTTTTTTTTTTTTTTAATAAGTAATTTAAGGAAGAGTTAGTTGGTCGAAATCTGCTAAAAAACGGAAGAAAGAGAAAAAGAAAGATGAAGAAGAAGTAATAAGTTAGTGGCGGTAACTTTATTTTGCAGTCGCGTGCAGTGAATTGGAACTTGGACCATGAAAATTATAATGATGGTCCAGAACCGTTTACAGAGACAGACCAAAAATTAAAAAGAAAAAGAAACCGGTTCAGTAAAGACGGCAATGGTACTCTATTATCTATACAGAATTCTGACTCATTTTCATTTTAGCCATTCCAACTAATACGTCAAATCTTCATCACTCTCTACTTCAATTGCCATTCCACAGACCCCTATCTCTTCGCTCTCGGTTCACGCCCCACGCACCCAAAAAAAAAGAGAAAACCCTACCCCTTCTCCTCTCCCGTACCAAATTTCTACTGTTCTTTCTGAAAATCTTTCAGGCTCAGACCTCCAAAACCAACAACAAAAAATTTAAAAAAAAGTTACTTCCCTTTTTTCCTCTTTCATATTTTTATTTTATTATTTTTTATAAACAACTTCTGCAGTTTCAGCTCCTGTTGTCTGCTATTTGGATCGATGTTGAAAGCGTTTTTCTGAAGGTGTGATGGTTCTAGAGAGGGTTCCACTTCCAGCTGTTTGTTTATATGTGCGGCAGATCTGAAACTCTTTCTCCTTCTTCAAAAATATATATAGCTAATAGGGTTTTTTTGTTTTTTGGTTCGAGAGTAGTTGACATGCTCTCTGGGTTTGGAGAGGGTACTTTTTTATGAAAAAGGTATTTTGGTTTTGTGTCTGTTGGATTTTGGTATGTTCTGTCAAGAGATGTGATTTTGAACATTCGTAAGTAATATTAATAATATTAATGTTCTAAGGAAGCATAAGACAAAAGAAGCTGAGACCATCTCAGCTAGAGTGAGTTCTTTTATTATCTGACTTTTTGCAATTTTCTATTCGTTCCACTACTCTGCTGTGTTAAGGAAGTGAGGCATCCAGAATTTGAAGTTTGGCTGCTTGTTTGTGGACGTATATATATCTATATCTATACAGAATAATTACAAGGAATTAATGGCGAACCGGTGGTGGGCTGGAAATGTGGCTATGAATCCGATGTCATCGCCGACAACTCCACCTCCACCTCCAAGTCTTCATCTCAGAAACAGTGCAGAAGAAGAAAATGTGGGGCTAAACCGGCTTGGACAGAGAAGAGAACAAGATTTCATGGATAACACCACGAACAGCACCGGGAGCAATAATTCAAACCTAAACCCTAACGCTAACCAAAACCACGATGAGGAAGACAGCAGGGAAAACGAGCACGAAACAGAAGAGCATAATCTCGGTGCTCTTGAAATAGCTGAGCCCAGTAGTGGTGGAAGTTCCGGTCGTCGACCCAGAGGTAGGCCACCCGGTTCCAAAAACAAACCTAAGCCTCCGATTGTGATAACCAAAGAAAGTCCCAATTCTCTCCGGAGCCACGTATTGGAAATTAGCAACGGCAGTGATATCATCGACTGTATCTCCACCTTTGCCCAGCGGCGCCACCGTGGCGTGTCGGTTTTAAGCGGTAGTGGTGTTGTGACAAACGTGAGTTTTCGACAGCCGGCGGCACCGGGAGGTGTTATAACACTCCACGGCAGGTTTGAAATATTGTCTTTATCAGGCGCGTTCCTTCCTTCACCCTCTCCGCCTGGAGCTACTGGTCTAACTGTTTACCTAGCGGGTGGTCAAGGCCAAGTGGTGGGTGGTACTGTGGTTGGTACTTTAGTAGCATCAGGACCAGTAATGATTATAGCAGCAACATTTTCGAATGCGACCTTTGAGAAGTTACCTTTAGAAGACGAGGCAGCCGGTACTGAAGGAGGAGGAGGAGGAGGAGGAGGGATGCAGTTGGAGCCAACATCAGGTGTCAACACCGGAACCACCGTTACTGGTGGTGGAACGACGGCTTCCCAATCTCATGGTATGGCTGAACCCGTATCTTCTGCTCCCTTGTACACTCTACCTCCTAACTTATTACCCAATGGTCAAATGCCACATGATGTATTCTGGAATCCTCCACCACGTCCTCCTCCCTCTTTTTAATTGACACTCGTCGGATAAAGACGCTGGCCAATAGCCATAGTTTGTTCGGGACATCTCTAGCTTTTGTATAAGCTTAGGAAGTAAAGGTTAGCATTTAGTATTTCACTCTTGATTTTCCGCTCCTGTGAATTAAAAAAAAAAAAAAAAAAACTCTGATTAGGTTTTTTAGGTTCATGTTTGTACTTAACTCTTGTTGTAACTGTCAGTTTTATTGATGTCGTCCTCTTCTCTTAGTAGTGCAATATAATCTGCATCTAGCAATTCCTGCAATTCATTTGTTTGTTTTACTTTTAATTTTAAACCTTAAAAAAATGAATATAAATTGTAACCATATATGTTCATTTGGTTTATTTACTCTTTTCTTTCTTTTTCCTTTTTCTGGAAGGAGGTGGTGCTGTGGGGGAGGGGAATAGTAAGAATATTTGATCCTTTTTCGCGGAATTGATGGGAAAATTTGAAGGGTTCATTTTCTTTTCCATTCAAGTGTCATTTCATACAGAAATTTTTATTTTATTTTTTTTGTTTGTAATGTAGACTTTGAATTGTATGCTTTAACATCATTGAGGTTCCGAATTGTCCTAATGGTCTAGATTAGCAAATTGGTTCATAATGGAGCCCAAAATTATTAAAATATTAGTTTATTACACTACACGACTACTATGTTCTTACTTATTATGTAGGTTTTGTCTTTCTACAATCTGCAATTTCATTACCTATGACTTCTTGCTCTTTGGGAGGATATATACGTTTATTTTCCTTGATGAAAGCTTTATGATTTTTTGTGAGCCAAATATACTTGTATCTATATTTATTGTGTGCTTTACTTTCTCATGCATAGCCAGTTTCTCACCTTTTTTGGGTGCAATATTGGTTATATATATGTTTAATATGTTTCAGAGACTATTATTGACCTATAGGCGGAGAATTTGACTTATATTATATTAGAAGAAAGAAAATTCTGGGAATATATATATGTATATCATCAATTTGTGTGCTATATTTCTGAATCCCACACACTATATTTCCCCGGTTTATGCAATTTTTTTTTTTTTTTTTTTGTTGAGACATAATTTGCTGGTTTAACCAGTTAGTTTTCTGGGGGATTCTGTGTACTGTTACTGATGTTATCTGCTTTAGCTTATGGGTGGATTCTTGATCTCATGAGTTTGATGTGAATGTTAATTTGTAAAAGAAATAAAGCATTCCAAAGTCAACAAACATTTGGTTACAAGTGACTGCTATGAGTGCAAGGCGGCTTCTTTTCTTTTTTCTTTCTTGTTTTCTAGTACTATTCTTGGTAATATTGTTGAAGTTAAGTTACTGACATATTGGATAAAAACAAGGTTTAGAAACAAACAGCAGATGAACAAGTTTGATTTGTAGTATTCAAGAATACCACTGCAAAACTCAAGGTAGAAACTGTTGACTTTCCCTCTTGTGCCCTTTGGTCCTATTAACTCTGTCTCTCTCTCTTTCTCAATGTCCATTTTTAGGTTCCTAATCGGTGTTGATTTTCCCTTGTTTCCATCAGAATTCTACTTCGGCTGCGTGGATTAGAACAGCCTTTGACATTTTGCAACCCCAATAGTGCTATGCAATTGATGGATGATGTCTTGTTAGGAAACTAGTAGCATGCAAGCAGGTATGTGTAGCTTGAATTTTTTTTTAGGAACTAATTAATATAGTTCAATAGCACTAGCAGTAAGAAAATTGTCTCTATCATAGTTTTTGCTTGTCTGGAGGTTGTTTGTCACCGTGGATACATTTCGTAGAACAAGGTTGATTCTCTTTCCTTCTTTTATTCTCGTTTTGTGGTCCATATATTACAAGATAATCTTTATGAAACTTCTTTTCTTATGTGCATGTTTTTATTGGATTTTATGTAAGGCAAATGTTGATTCGTGGCTTTCACTCTCTTGGTACATGCATTTTGGAAGTTACGAGTTTTGAAGATCATGAAATTTGGCTAAACTTTTTCTAATGTTATAATTACTTGGTATCTTTGTTTTAGTTGTAAGAATATTGACTTTGAAGGGGAGTCGTGCATTGGTTGCACATTAGTTCAACGGCCTTATCCTAACTCTTAAAGACTTTGCTGCAATGTCAGAGAGGGGGCTTATTTTGTCTATGTTGATTATTGGATGACTTTACAAGTTAGAAATAGGTTCTCCATTAATGCTAACGGATATATTATGCCTTTCTCCTAATTATTTCTCACCTTCCAAAACTTTAACAAGTTTTAGATATAGATGAGTTTTTCAATTTTTTGGTCATACTGAATACCACATCGGGTTTAAAAAGTTAAGCTCAGCTCAATTCGATCTATATATTTTTTGGCAAACCGTTGAAAAACAAGTATTGTTTAAAATTCTTCCAACATTCTCTATATATAAAAACAGAGGTATTTAAGATTAAAATTCTTCAATTTTGACTAGATCTTGGGTCTTATAAAATTATTTTATTCTTCGTTATTTAGGAATTTTTGCTAAAAGAATTACTTAACTATGTTATCGTCCTAGAAATAAAAGGTCATTCATTACACTCTTCTGTCGCCACGTGCTCTATCCGAACGTATTCCTGAAAAGATAGGAAAATAATCACCTTTTATTTATTTATTTACGTCTTCTTTCTTTGACATCTGTCATATCATGCAAAAAGAAAGCATGTTTTTAGTCCAACTTGAAAACCTAGGTAGGCTAAATTATTCTTGTTTCTTCCGTCCAACTTGAAAACCTAGGTAGGCTAAATAAAAAGGTTATTGATTATTTGGTTTAGTTTGTTAAAATTTTTTTTTTTATTTATAATTAAAAATTTACCATCTTCAATAAAGCAAAATTTAGTTGATTAAAAAAATAATAATAAAAGACGTGATATGTACAGTACAAGATGTGCACCATTAATTTAAATAACGTACCTACGGCCACATGATAAACAAGTACTCATAAATAAACAAGTACGTACAGAAATGAGAGTACAAGGTAATTAATTAACGGCTGTCCGAGTGCAAAATTTTGGGTTACACGTGGGTTCCATCAGGAAATCTGAACCCAATTGTAAAAGTTACTAAATATCCAAGTACGCTGTCAGTTGAAGGAAGCATGGTGGTCTGCAGCTGGGCATGAATTTCGAAGCAAGTAACCAGTTTTTCCCAGTTGTTGAAAAACCGACTCCAGTATACTTGGATTTGAACTAAGATCATTATAAGAAGCACCATCGTCTTTCCATGCATTTAATATTGGTGGTTGTTTCTCTTGTGATGGAGTTTGTGGATTTAGTAGAAGAGTACTAGTGTCTTGATGATCTACACAATTTTCTTCTTCATTAAAAATCACGTTCTCCAGCTCGTTCCAGCTAAATAGTAACTGATGATGCCCGCTCATTGAGTTATTGTTCACTTCTCCGCTAGGCTGATCAAATGTAAGACTAGCCATTTGATTCCCAATAGTTTCTATTTCATCCTTCAGGGTAGCAACCTGCACGAACGTTAAATTACGATCTAACAATATATATACATATATAGTGGAATGAAATTAATTACCTGTTGTTGGAGTGCAAAGATGTGAGCAACGCAGCCATAAATGGGATCTTGAACTCTAGCCAGAGCTTCATAAGAAATACTAATAGCAGCCTCACTTCGCCATTGAATAGGCAGGTGCAGCAATAATTTGGAGACATTACTTGCACCGAAAACCTTGTGCACCGCAGTAAAGTGAGTTGCTGCTTGCTCATAAGTAAAGTAAGGAGCAAATACACATTCTCTGGTGCACCTCCTCCTCAAGAACTTGCATGCTCCACACGAAGAAGAAGAAGAAGAAGAAGAAGAAGAAGAAGAGCCCATTTTCACGATTGATCAATTTGGGTTTTTGGGAAATTAATATTGGTTATATATACTAGTCCTGATGATGGAGTTAGCCAAAGGACACCTTACTTTTAATTGAAAAGTTCTTTTCTATAGGTCTCCTTTGTGGCCAACACTTTGATTTACAAATTTGGCAAGCTTTCCTACTTTGTTTGTGCCCTTTATATATAAGACGTTTTTATCCTCCTCTTTATATGTATATAATTTTTGTTTGAGGGGTAGGGCTATTATGGAATATTGAATCATCATCAACATATATAATCTGTTTTATTTGGTAATAATAATGACCATACTCTCAACATAATTATAACATGCCACAATTAAAGTAGTAATTGGAAGACCAACTGAATTCATCCATAAATCATATTATTATATGGTAAGGCTGCAACTAGGAAATTTTAGAAAATTAATGATGATTACAGTATGAATTAATATTAATGTTTGGCAGTTGACCACTTGGAGATTAATTAAGTTATCGTATTCTCATGGGCCGGTGCTGTTTTCTTCTCATTTCTTTTGAATTCACTCTCTTTTCTCATTTCCCAGCAAAACAAACAGGTTTTTTTTAACCAATTCTCTCGAGACCAAAAACAAAAAAGGCCGACATTGTATGCAGAAACTATCGAGAGGACAAAAATGAAATATGGGGTCTTGTCAAATGCAGGGAAATTAAAAAGAAAAAAGGCTTCTTTTTTTCTTCTTTCCTGGATATGGATGAAAATACATGCATGAAGGGAAGTATGTATATATATATATATATATAGGATGACATGAGATGGTGGAAAATGCACTTTCGAGTTTAACGATGAAAGTGTCTATCTCTATCATGAACCAATCATGCATGCATTATATTTTTTATTTCCCCTATGGATCATGGTAGGCTAGTTCCTAGCTCCTAGCTCCTCAAATTATTATTAATCTATAGCCTACTTACTCCAGATATACCTATCTCCATAGTTACAAATTGTTCCTTTTTCTGGCTTCCCCCTCTTTCTTCCCTTTACTTTGTTCCAAACACTTATTTAACATTTATTTACTAAGTGTTCCAAAAAATGTTTAAGCTGATTAAAGAAATAAAATAAACAATCAATCGTCTTTGTGGTTTGGATGATGCCAGTTTACGGCCCACTAAAAAATGGGTTATTCACAATTATTTTTCAACATTCTTTTTTGGGCTTCACAGCTGGATCTAAATCAAATAACTTTTGGCCCATATGATATAAGTACAATTTGCTCCTGCTCCAAGATTTTTATAGGGAATCAAAGAATGAAAATCTTGAGAGTCAGCAAAATTATTTACTGTGTTAAAAAAGATATTAATGTCATATTTTTGCAAGAATTGACATGTAGATATAATCCTGTAATTAGAAACATAATTTTGTCCACATAAATTCCTATATCCTATTTCTGACAAAAAGCTGATATAAAAAGAAGAAGAAGCAGAGGTCAGTAAAGCTTCATCTATCTATCTATCTGCATATGGAATTGTGGATAGCACACAGCACATCCCAATCTTTGGACAAAAAATGGAACTTAACCGGAGCTAAATTAATTCAACAAAATGACAATCCGTACTTTTCAATTTCTTTATCTAACCTAAGCCTTCTCTCTACAGTCTTATGTGGTAAGAAAAATGAAAAATGAAAAAAAAGAATATATAAGTGGTGAAGATTAGAGCTAAAAGGGTAACCTCAAAATTGTTTAGGAGAATGAATGAGTGGCTGACATGTGGCAAGCGGGTAATCTTGATTGTGTGGCCGTTAGGAATTTCCATAGCCCATCCATTGGATTTCAGTTCAATTTCTGTACACTCAACTTAGCTATAAAGTTCCCTCTACTCTCTTACTCCATCCAGGTACAGGAGCTTTCTTTGCACTTCCCATTTTTCCCATTCTTCCTATATCTTTTAATCCTACTTTCACTCCACAGCAATGGCGGCCGCCATCTCCACTATCGGAGCTGTCAACCGCGTACCGGTAAGTAAGAGTAGTAGTTGTTTTTTTTAAAATTGAGAATAGAGTTGTTTAAAAAATAATTGTGGATTTTGATTGATTCAGCTCAACTTGAATGGATCTTCTGGCGCTGGAACTACGGCTCTAAGCTCAGCTTTCTTCGGTAGCAGCTTGAAGAAAGTGAACTCAACAGTGACGTACCCAAGATCTGGGTCTGGAAACCTGAAAATCGTTGCTGAGATTGAAGAGGAGGATCAGACAGATACAGACAGGTGGAAGGGTCTTGCCTACGACATATCGGATGACCAACAAGACATCACCAGAGGAAAGGGTTTGGCTGATTCCCTCTTCCAAGCTCCCACCGGACAGGGTACCCATTATGCTGTCCTCAGCTCTTACGAATACATCAGCCAGGGTCTCCGAACGTAAGAATTTTCCCCTGCCTTTTTACCTACCTATATATATATATATAATTTGTCTCCAATCCAATCCAATCCAATCCGTGGTGCAGATACAACTTCGACAACAACATGAATGGTTTCTACATTGCCCCTGCTTTCATGGACAAACTTGTTGTTCACATCACCAAGAACTTCATGAGTTTGCCTAGCATTAAGGTGCATAGAGCTTGCTTGCTTGCTTTTTTTTTTTTTGAACCCTTTGAAAAAATATCTAAGCAATGAAAATCTAATTTTTTTTAACAGATTCCCCTGATCTTGGGTATTTGGGGAGGCAAAGGTCAAGGTAAATCTTTCCAGTGTGAGCTCGTCTTTGCCAAGATGGGAATCAAGTATGTCATCATATATAAATATACTTTTAATTGTTCCTTTCTTTTATCACGGTATACTAATATATAGGATGGATTGTTAACTTTGGCCAGCCCAATCATGATGAGTGCGGGAGAATTGGAAAGTGGAAACGCAGGAGAGCCGGCAAAGCTTATCAGACAAAGATACCGTGAGGCAGCAGACATAATCAAGAAGGGTAAAATGTGCTGTTTGTTCATCAACGATCTGGATGCGGGTGCAGGACGTATGGGAGGAACTACCCAATACACGGTCAACAACCAAATGGTGAACGCCACACTCATGAACATTGCCGACAACCCAACCAACGTTCAGCTCCCCGGTATGTACAACAAGGAAGAGAATCCCCGTGTTCCCATCGTCGTCACCGGTAACGATTTCTCAACACTCTACGCACCCCTCATCCGTGACGGTCGTATGGAGAAATTCTACTGGGCACCTACTCGCGAAGACCGTATTGGTGTGTGCAATGGAATCTTCCGCGCCGATGAAGTCCCCGATGAAGACATTGTAAAACTCGTGGACACCTTCCCCGGTCAATCCATCGGTACGTATTATGAAATAATTTAATTTTAGAATTAAAAAAATTTGGAAATTGGAAATTGAATGTTGGATGTGTGCGCAGATTTCTTTGGAGCATTGAGGGCTAGAGTGTACGATGACGAAGTAAGGAAGTGGATTGGGGATGTGGGAGTAGACATGGTGGGAAAGAAACTAGTGAACTCAAAGGAAGGACCTCCCACATTTGAGAAACCAAAGATGACGATCGAGAAGTTGCTTGAATACGGGCATATGCTCGTCCAAGAACAGGATAATGTTAAGAGAGTCCAACTGGCCGACAAGTATATGGCTGAGGCTGCTCTCGGTGATGCTAACAGGGATCAAATTGATAGAGGAAATTTCTATGGTTAGATTCCTTCATCCTATAACGTACGTACCAGCAGAGAAGAGGGATGTTTTTCATATCATAACATATAAATTTTCCTCCTTTTTCTTTAAATTAAATATTGATTTTGCAGGGAAAGCAGCTCAGCAGATAGGTATTCCAGTTCCAGAAGGATGTACCGATCCAAATGCTACAAACTTTGATCCCACTGCAAGGAGTGACGACGGAACCTGCTCATACTCTGTCTAATAATAATATATTATTATTATTATAAGGATGCAAAGGAATCCAATCAAATACCTTTGTCGTTCTCCTCTAGTTTTTTTTTTGTGTGTTTTTTCTGAGGTTGTATTATTCTTGTTAATTGGAACCTTTTGGCAATTAATGTCAGTGCTTTCATTTTATATCTCTTACTGTAATTTTCAATTAATTAACCCTTCCTTTACTGGGCCTAAAAATAATTTTAATAAGCCTCTAATTTGATCTCCTTATTTTATTTTATTTTTTTTATAAGGCCCCAAGTAAGAAATAAAGCCCACTTTTCATTTCATTTATACGGGCTTGGGTTTGGTTCTCAGGACTAACAAAATTGTCACTTATCCATCCATTCTCATCCTATATAAGGTTTCCAATTAAAATTAATGTAGTTGACATTATTATTATTATTAATTTAAAAAAAATGGAAAAGTTTGGTTGAGTTGAAGTAGACATGACAGTTAGAGACGTGAACGTTATATGTATATATCTTAAAATAATGGCTTCTCTTTTTAATTAGAGACAGGATGGTGATTGTGAACATAGTTTTATCTGCCCATTTTTTTATTATTAATGTCACATTTTCAAAACTAAAGCTCCAAACACAATCAATATCTCTTTTGTAATGAATCTCTTATACACTAATTAATTATCTAATACGGTATCCTTTCGTTTCAATTGCTATTTAACTAACAATAATAATAATAATAATAATAATTAGACTATTAATTAGAAACTAAAATAACTAAACGCTGGAGATTTGAGACCAAAGGAAAATTTGCCTTTTATGGAGAAATATAATAATTATTATAATTTGGTCCCCTCAATGATGGTGTTAACCGTCCACCACTTTGTAAGGTTGAGATACAATTTGGGATAACACCCACTTTCTTTCTAAAATTCTCTGTAAATTTATTTATCTATTATTATATGTGGTTCAAATTTGCAAATACATTATTCATAAATATCAATCATTTGTCACGTGAAATTTTTCAATAGTTTTGGACATGATTTTACTGCACTTAAATCTACCATTCATGAGATGACAGAAAATTCATTCTTGTCTATTCCTAATTTAGGAAAATATTAAACTACTTAACATCTTTAGTAACTTCAAATTATAAGATTATTTTGATAATGTAAATTCTACAAAAATTTTAATAATAAATCAATAAAACATATAATTTATTTTCCTATAACATTCTTGGTACACTAATCATTATAATACCAAAAAAATTTATGTGATATATATATATATAGTAAAGGTAGAATAGAGAGGTGAATGGTCAAAGGAAATAGAAGTAAGTGGAGCGAGCGTTGGACATCACATTTAATATTTAAACCCTATGATGAAATTTGTGTCTTCAATTAATAGTTTATGAGAAATGTTTGTTGACTTGGGCCAATTTTGTTCGGTAAAGTTTGTTTGTTCCGTGTTTTTATTTTATCATTATTTATTCTCCAAACAACAAAAAAGAACAAGGTTTACATTAAATTATTTTTAATGATTAATAAAATACTAATAATATTCTTGTAATTTTCAAAAGTAGAGAGTCCAAAATCAATGGGAACGGGATTTTTAGACACTTTGTTTTTTAAGAATGTCGTGTACTTATCCGAAAAAAAGAAAGAAAGAAAACGATTACCGTATGAATACTAGCACTAGTCCACCACAATCAGCATCAAGTCTCATCATGACCAAAAAAATTTAATTGGGTACTTGTTGTTTCAATTATATATATATATATAAAGAATTTAAGGAAAATTTAAAAACATAAAGCTTTAATAAAAAATGCAGGGAGTTCAAATCACCGTCCTCCTCTATCTAGACCATTCATGGAGTACTTGCGTCAAGGCAAAATGTCCAATGCGGACAAAAACCCAGGAATCACAGGACAACCATATTCTGGGGCCACCATTTTCACTTTACAACCCATTTTCCTCTTCGTTTTCTCTTTGTTTCTCCTAAAGAAAGAAAAACATGTGACACATTTAAACCATGTCTGATTTTAGCTACAAAGAAGTACCTCGCCCCGATTAACGCCACCAATTTCAAATTAAACAATGGCCAAAAGAGCAGGACTACCGTTTCTTTTGTCGGTGCTGCCGTTGTTCTTCTTCTTCTTTGTTTTTCTTTCAACTACAACAACAACTGTTCTTTCTCAGTCCGACGAGTTCGAATTTATTGGTTTTAAGCACCGGCAGAATAACTTCAGTTTGGATGGTATCGCGGAAATTAATAAACGTGGAATTCTCAGGCTTACAAATGTCAGTTCAAGATCACTGGGTCACGCTTTCTATTCACAGCCTTTATTGTTCAAGAACTCAAAAACTCGCAAAGTTTTCTCCTTTTCGACTGCTTTTGCACTTGCAATTGTTCCTCAGTACCAGAGATTAGGTGGGCACGGGATGGCCTTTGTCATCTCACCCAACAAGGATCTCAAAAAGGGTTATCCTAGTCAGTACTTAGGGATTCTGAGTCCAGGTGTGAATGGAAACTTTTCCAACCACGTCTTCGCCGTTGAATTTGATACCGTTCAAGACTTTGAGTTCAATGACATCAGTGATAACCATGTCGGAATCGACGTCAACAGTATGATCTCTAAAGCCTCTGTTAATGCCAGTTATTATACTGATGGAAATTCAACGAAACAGAACCTGAATCTCAAGGGTGGAAAGACAATTCAAGCTTGGATCGATTACGATTCCGTCAGAAATGAACTGAATGTCACCCTCTCCCCCTCGTCTTCCAAACCCACTTCTTCTATTCTTTCTTTTCACATCGACCTGTCTCCCTATTTCGAGGATTACATGTACGTGGGTTTCTCTGCTTCTACGGGTATGCTTTCCGGATCTCATTACGTATTCGGGTGGAGCTTTAAAATGAATGGGTTTGCTCGGTCGTTGGATCTATCTTTGCTGCCTTCTCTTCCGGCAGTCAAAAGAAATCAATTGCCCTTAATTTTAGGCACATCCGTAGCTTCTGTAACACTCATGGGTTTAGCGATTCTGTTGGCCTTGTACATGATTAAGAAAATCAAGAATATGGATGTGATTGAGGCCTGGGAGCTTGATGTTGGGCCGCATAGGTTTCCCTACCAAGAACTCAAGAAAGCGACAAAAGGGTTCACAGACAAACAGCTAATTGGATTTGGAGGATTTGGGCGGGTTTACGGAGGGACTTTGCCTAATAGCAATACCCAGATTGCTGTCAAGCGAATAAACCACGAATCGAAGCAGGGTTTGCAAGAATTTGTTTCGGAGATTGCTAGCATTGGTCGGCTTAGGCATAGAAATTTGGTTCAATTGCTCGGGTGGTGTCGGCAAAGAGCTGATTTGCTGCTTGTTTATGACTTCATGCCCAACGGAAGTCTGGACAAGTACTTATTTGACGAACCCAAAGCCGTCTTAACTTGGGAACAGAGGTTCCAGATTATCAAAGGCGTTGCATCCGGATTGCTTTATTTACACCAAGGATGGGAACAAACTGTGATCCATAGAGACATTAAAGCAGGAAATGTACTGTTAGATTCGGAGCTAAACGGAAGATTAGGGGATTTTGGATTAGCTAAGCTGTATGAGCATGGTTCCAATCCAACCACAACAAGAGTAGTAGGCACATTGGGTTATTTAGCACCGGAACTAACCAAGACCGGTAAGCCTACAACCAGCTCTGATGTATTTGCCTTCGGTGCATTGTTATTGGAAGTTGTATGCGGAAGAAGACCAGTTGAACAAAAAGCATTGCCGGAAGAGCTGATTTTGGTGGATTGGGTTTGGGATAGGTGGAAAGGAGGGTCGATACTCCAGGTGGTTGATCATAGGTTAGGAGGGAAATACGACGAGGCTGAGGTTGTACTGGTGCTGAAGCTAGGGTTAATGTGTTCTAACAACAATCCAAATAAGAGACCTACCATGAATCAAGTAGTTAGATTCTTGGAAGGGGAAGGGCAAATGCTGGAAATCATAGCTCCACCGGATGAGGAGCACAACAAGCACCAGCTGGGACAGAATGGCGATTGCAGTAGTGAATTTGAAGATTTTGTGCATTCGTATCCAGGATCATCTTATTTTGAGAAGGTTAGTACGTGGTCCTCCGGCGACATTTATGATGATGTTGAAGCTGGTTCGACGTCTCCCTTTTCTGGAAGAGGAGGAGAAAATGGATGATCATGATACAAATGGACAAATGGACAAATGGAATGGAAGAAGATACTTCCCTTTCGTGGTTAGCTATATATATTAAGAGCTCTCGAGTTTTGAGTTTTCATTAATGAATTCATTGTAAATACATCCTTCTTCTGCCGAGAAAAGTAGAGATGATGTCCAAATTGATGACATCTTTGGTCAAGTAGTTCTTCTGTGCATTCTGATGTTTTTTTCTCTTTTTTTTGTGTTAAAGCCTCCAGATAACATTCCTAAAGTGAACAGAGTGCACCAAGAATTCATTATATACACAAAAATCTAAGTTCAATCTCTATCTGAGGTTAACATTGAATACAACTAAAAATCTATCTCATATAGAAAACAGACATGTTACAACAAACAACCTCGTATACACATCCTGTCTGATTCGAGCAAACACTTTCCAGACAGCCAGCCCTCTTTCATTCGGGAATCTATAGTAAAAATGGTAGATTTTATTTGTCAAAATCCTAAATTTGCAGCAAAATCAACAGAAGAATTGGGACCTGAATGTTATTCTTCTTCATTATATTTAACTCCGTTGAAAATCTCATAATCATCAAAACCTGCATATTGACAAATTCAGAAAGTGTAAATTGCCAGTTTTAGTAATCTCAAACTCTCTTTATAAGTAAGGACAGGCACCAATTAATTACCTGCACCGAGGGCTTCAATATCATCAATTGGCATTCCTAATAGCATCGTGTTGCCAATAGGTGGATCAACTGTCATCCAATCTGAAGTCTCCAAGTCCTCTGCACATAATGGCTTCCCAATCACCCACTCACCAGCAACATCAAAATTCTCATAGGAAATAGGGTCAATCGTAACCTGTTCTTTGCTCCTTTGAAACCTGTACACGATGAATTACATACAGGCAATACAGTTTAATTCACCTTTTTTCCTTCATAATTTCGTCGTTTAACCTCAAAAAACCAAACAGCTTTCATATACCTACCTGTGCCTCAACCAAAAGTTGGTCCGAACAAATGCTAGGTCACTAAGCCTCTGATGCTCTAAGTTGTTTTTAGTAGCATGCAACTGTTCAACAGGAATTTGATTCTGCTTACAGCTAATCAAGCTACACGTTTGGCTGAGAATTCGGGCAGACAAACGAGCCAGATTTGGGCAACCCCCACCGTAAATTGACCACCACTCAGCTGCAAACACAAGATCCAGAATAAGTGATTCTGAACCAAAGAAGAGATGCGAACCAGATAAAATCTCTTATGAATTTATTAACACATGATGACTTACTTGACTTCTCCACGTTCATAGAATATTTATTAACTCGATTAAATATCATAAAAATAGTTACATCTTTAAAAGAAAACACCAAAATTAAGAAATCTTCAGCTAAAAAGGATGTAGGATCTAGTCTAATTGTTGCTGTGGCAGTATTATATTTTAAACGTAATGGAATCACTTTATGGATAAAGAAACTTCCATGATATGATAAAATGCAACCCAAGTACTAAATTTAAATGAAAACTTACCAGGGAGTGAAGTGTCTCTCGCTCTTAGAGCCATCTTTCTTCCAAAATCTCCAGCACAGTCACAATAAGACATGAGCTCCTTCGTTGCTTTATCTTGAATTTTTGGGTCAGGAACAAACTTTTCAATGCAATCGAGTACTGAAGATCGGATATGATCTATATTGCATTCACAACTATAGTAGAACTTGGGATTTAAGTAAAAACCAGCACAATGAAGAGGATGATGCTGAAGTTGTTTCCATCTGTTATCAATAATGTCCCAATAAACAGAGTAGTCCTTCTTATCGATAAACTCCTTCTTAACCGTTTCTTTTGCTCGATAAATTCCAGCATAAACATATCCCATTGCAGGTCTCTTCTCGCTTCCAACTATCCTAAGAAGTCGCAAGAGTGGATCAACTATCCGGATAATTGAGTCACAAACTGACCAAAAAGATTGATCGGTGATATAATCTGTTACTGCAAATGCTTCTGGCTTCTTTGAGTATGGGCTCTCCATCCACTCCTCTGAAGTAAATGCAGAATGCAAATTGGTTTTTATATCAACCAACCGCTTCAATGTCATGAAATCAGTTGCAGACTGAGTAATTCCCAAATCAACTAAATCAACTCCAAATGTCTTCTGCCTCATCATATTCAAGACTACATTGTGATTGTAGATAAATCTTGAGATAGCTTTTGCCTGTTCAAGTATTACATGTACTGACTCGAGTTTTCGGATATCTTCGAGCATCAAATCTATGCATTGACAAGCACAAGGAGTCCAGAAAAGAGAAGGATAAGAATCTGTCAGTCTCTTACCAGCTGCAACATATTGGTCATCGCTTTTAGTGATGACTTGTAACACATTTCTCACACCGACCTCTTCTACCACTTCCTTGAGTAAATCATATAGGGAATCTACGGAATTTATTAGGTCAGACATATCTACAGACCTTAAGAATATCGTCCCTTCTGGGCAATATACAAAGAAACTCAGTAAAGTTTTACCCTTGTCCGAAACACATTCTTCAACCAAAATGGAGCATCCGGTCTTTCCCCATGAACCTGTGCATTGATCAACATCATTTTTTATTTCTTGAACTGCATTCTTCAAAATCCAGCTCCTAAGATCATGATAAGAAGGACCAGAAACACCAGGTCCTTGTGAAGCAATTGCATCAATCATTGGTTGGAAATAAACCGAATTCACAGCATCTAAAGGTACTCCAGCATCAAATAAAAACTGGCCTATTGCCATATGAACATGATGATTGATCTTCTTTGATGCTATAATTGCATTACTACTTGCAACAATTGCATTAGGATTTACAAAGTTAGATGCTTTTCTTACTCTCCCTTTCTTCTTCCTACCACCAACTTTGGTTCCTAATCCTTCTTCACCACCATCCACAAACAAATGTGGATTCTGGTCAGTTCTATCTGGAACTGGAAGCAAGCTAACTTCAGTATTCAAACCACAGTTACTATCACTTAGAGGATCAACCTCGCCCACATTATAATTCATGATCTCCTCTGCAAGCTTTTGCTTTTTCCTCTTCTTCATTACAACACCATTTAAACTCTCTTGCATTAGAAGGCGAACATCAGGTTGAACTCTCAAACAACTAGACGCATTACCCTTTTGCCCTGCTAAATGTTCCTTAATCCTATGTATTCCACCCCCTTTAAATACCTTCCCACAATATATACACTTGAGTTGAATTCTTTCCCCATTCTTATACATTTCACAGTGTTTCCATGCTGGGTCATGTTTTTGAGAAGTTACGGCTACAGGCTCCAAATCAGAAGCCATTCAAATCTTCTTAATCATAAATAACAAAAAGTATAAAAATTACAATCCTTTTTCAAGAAACACCCTATACATTAACTGCCTCCTGACAATTTACTCTCAATAAAAACATTAGAAAAGAGCAATAAGTACAACGTTAAAATAAATTAAAAATTATGGGTTTTAAAGAAAAAAAGAGCTAAGGATAAAAACTTACTCGGTTCAATGGATTTTCTTATTTTATTTGTGAAGCGACGAGGGAGAAAGCCGAGTTGGGTGGAACATGAGTGGCGGGCGGGTGTGGATCAGATCATATATATATTCAGTTAAAGAGTCGATTGGATGACCGGACGGACCGGTTAGGGCAGCGGTTAGTGGGTTTTTTTTTCTCCAAGTTAAGATACAATAAGCGAAATTTGTAATTTGAAAGAAAATCATAATTGATTTTTTTCTTCTGAAAATTTTGGAGTTCGTGTCTTAAAAATATTTATTATATTTAATTTTTCATAACATAGATTTTAAATTGTTTTAATTATAATTAATTAAAAAATAATTTAATATTTTCATTAAACATAATCGTCAATTTTTTATATAATAATTTTTCCCTTAAATATTATTAGGCCTTCTACGGCTCTGAATCCGATCCGGGTTTCAAAACAAGTTCATTACAATTTGCGGTTCAGAAACAGTTAACTCACGTGGTTACCATACCAAGGGTTCGGTTTAATAAGGTGGAGAACCGGAAGTTTCGGTTGCCCATTACTCCATTGCCGGCCGGAAACTCAGATGTGTCAGCCTAGACCGACCGGAACCACCTGATGCAGACGATTGGAGCAGCAAGTTTGTCTCGTGTTCTAGAACTTGGGTAAAGTTCCACTTCCCCTTTTATGGAAAAGATGATTTTTTCTATATGGAATGGGTTTTGAGCTTGAAGGCTAAGAATTGCCTTTTACATTATTAGGTTTTTCCAAGAACAAGATAAGTTGAAAATTTCACCGATATGTTAAATACCAATTGGGAATTCAAGTTAATTAGAGTGGCTTTTAAGTTGCAGGCTGCAATTGCATCAAGATCTTGAGTTCAGGCCAGAATAAAAGAAGTCATTTTTATAGCAAAGGCTGGACGGCAAGCATTGGTTGTTAAATGGGCAGATAAGTTCTCGTCCACACCACATGGTTTTTGAATCTAAAAACAATGAAACCCACCTTGAAGATGCCTTGGTCGAATCAAAAGTACACCCTAAAAGTGGTAGCTTTTTTGCTGCCTGTGGACAACAAAAAGTGGAAAGAATCATTGCCTTTTTTATTTATTGATTATAAAACTTGAGATTAGTGATCTTAAATATTACTCTAAGAACATAATTGGATACAACTAAGCCTATTTTATATGCATGCATATTCCAATCACTGTTGTAAAATTAACTGCATCAGAAGTTAATTTTACAGATGCAATGCGGTTCCAACTTCAAAGAAGTTATAAAAGCTTTCACTCTCCTTCCCTGTACCAACTTTCTTAAGGGGTTTCAGAAAAAGATGTCTATCCATTCATACTGCATCTTTAGTATCTGCTTCTTACTGCTATTCTCCCTCTCAAGTACTTGTGGTTTCTGCTTGCTAGTCTTCTTGAGAGAAACCAATTGAAGAACAATTTACTAACACTATCTGTCTTCTCTTGTTTGTTGTTTGCAGATGGAACTCAACTTATTATAGTGAATAACTGCAATGAAACTATATGGCCGGGGATTCTCGGCACTGCAGGTCACCAAACTCCCAACAATGGCGGCTTCTCTCTCTTCAGCGGACAAGAATTAGTCCTGGAAATGCCAGAAAGGTGGTCTGGGAGAATATGGGGTAGACAGGGCTGCTGTTTTGATCAACATGGCAAAGGTTCGTGTATAACTGGAGACTGCGCTGGTATGCTGCTTTGCACGGGCAGCGGTGGAAAACCGCCAGCAACAATTGTAGAAATGACATTTGGAACGTCCCAAAATCCATTGCATTACTATGATGTGAGTTTGGTTGATGGTTTTAACCTCCCTGTTTCGATGGCACCAGTTGGTGGTGGTGGTGGCGTTGGCTGTGGAGTTGCTGCTTGTGAGGCTGATTTGAACATTTGCTGCCCCGCTGGTCTGGTAGTGGAGAGGAATGGTAAGGTGGTAGGATGCAAAAGCGCCTGTTTGGCTACAGGGTCACCAAGATATTGCTGCACTGGGGAATATGCTAGCCCGGCCAGGTGCAAGCCTACAGTTTTTGCTCGTCTCTTCAAAGCCATTTGTCCCCGGGCATACAGCTACGCATACGATGAATCTACCGGACTAAACAGATGCAGAGCACCCCGTTATGTTATTACATTTTGTCCTCCTGTCCCTGAGGGCTGAGGCATATAGAGCCAATTAATTGCTCATGTTTCAGCACATATTTCTACATTCGACATGATTTGGCATGATGTAATATTCTTTACCGCCGGAACTCTAGAAAAGTTGTTTACCTGCACCAATGAATCTACTTGCATTGTTCTCACCATTCCAACACCCACACACACTCAGAAACTCAAATCAAAAAGTAGTTGCATATAAAATATTAAAAACATGATTTCGGAAATCTCGGTGTGTGTTTGGAGATTAAAAAACTGCTTTGAACATCAGAAAATGTTTCTTATAAAAACTAAACTGGAAAATTATAAATCCATACAACAGAAAAACTTCTGGTCTCTCCTAAACATCACAGGCTCTGCACATGGGCAACATTTGTACAGTCACGATCACCGCGTCGCGCTACATATTCCTCATCTTTACATCCTTATAAATTGTACAGTAATTTTTTATCACCACTTCAGGGGCGGGCTTCATCAGCCACCTGAGCATCACCTAACCTGATTCTAGGTATATTTTCAAACTAACATGTACAATTTAAGTACAACCAACAAGTTTATTGTGAAAACAGCTGCTGCATCCATAAAATAATAGACGGAGCCATAGCCAGATGTGAGAATAAAAGGAGACATCGCTCATACTAGCCTTTGTTAGCTGTACAATTTCCTTCCTATGTGATCTAAGCAGAATGTGACGACAGAATCCCAATCCTCCTCTCTGCATTGACATTCAAAAAAACAAGATGAGCAAAAGAATTCAAAGCAAGATCAGCAACGCAACATCACATCCCCAACTTGTTAGCTCACATTGATACCACATACTTTTCAACTCTTGTCTACATAAGCAATTAAGAAAGGAGGAATGTAATCATGTATATATATAGATGTAAACACAATCAATACCTCCAGCTGCAACAAGTTTCTCTACACGGGCAACTATATGCTTCCCATATGTATATTTCTTGAGAGCATTCAGATGGACTTTTATACGATTAAGAATCAGTTCAAGCTGCTGGTCATCACAGGTTTCCAGCACTTTCTGTACAACATAATTTGCAAACTGATCCTTCATCATTACCTAAAGAACAAACAATGACAAGAGAATGAATATTGATAACATCAAGATCAGAATCACAAACAAAACTCATGAAAGAAAACATGCACCAAAGACATACGTCACATTTTTTTTAACATATAAAACGATTCAAGTGCTTCAAACTTTTATTATACCACCCATATCATTAAAGGATCTCCAAAAGAATGACAAGCCAGAATATAATACCATAATAGAATAAATCCACTAGAGGGTGTAGAAGAAAGGAGAATGAAAAAAGAAACAAACCTGAAGAGGCTCGTTTTCATCAGTGGATCCAAGCATCTCATCTACCAGGGTCTGACGCTCCTCAGGGGTTCCAAAAGTTAGACATTTTTCCACAACATTGGAGGCAAATTTTTGCTGACTCATCTGGACAATCTGTCCAATTAATTTATTGATTATAGAGGTACGTTCTTCAGGCTTTCCATGCTCCAGAACATGCTGTCAGAGGCCACACATATTGGTATAAACTGAATCAACAACTTGTAGATGAAAATTTCATTTTCCAAAAGAAATTCACCAATAGATCAACTTCTAGAATAGTTTGCAAGAACTTCATCTTTCTCTTTCCTTTTCTATAGGTGGAGATACAGATTTTATTAAATTCCAAAGGTAAAATTCACTAAATGATTGCACTTTTATTATTCAAAAAGTATATTTTATGATAAAATCCTTTGAAACATTTAGTAAGGAAGCAAGTACATATATAAGTGAAGGCATATCTTCAGGAAACAAGGCCCTAAGTATCCATGAAAAATGAAAACTTCATTCTGAACGTTAAACTTAACACTGAGTTATCTATCCATTAAGCACATTGGAATTTGAAACACTTAGGTTTTCAAGGAAATGGCAAAACCTGAACCACATAATTCCCATATTGATCTTGCGCCAGCATGCAAACAGATTGCAAAATCTCATCCATCACTATGGTTTGGGTTTTGGCATCATGACAATGCTCCAGGACTCTCTGACACATGATGCCACAATATATCAGAATAATCCATTACTTTTTGCATCACTAAATTGAGGGAGTAAATGCAGATAATGTAGCTGACCTGTATTACACGGCAACCATAGGGATGAGTTGACAGTGTCACTACTTGATCATAAAATGTGCAAACAATGAATTGGATTGCATTTTCAGGAATGCACTCAATACACTTCTGGATGACATGATTCCCGTTCTGATCCCGTACACAACGCATAACATGGCCATCAAGCTCTGCAACCATTTTAGTTTGCTGATCCAGGTCAACAACCTCAATGGCCTGGAAGAGCACAGGATAAGAAACCACATCAATCACAAAGATTTCCATAAGTAAATACCATATCCTTTTTTACCACATATTTTCTTCGACCCGATAAATGATTTATACTATAAGGACATGCACCTCCGACTTCAACCTTTAAGATGCTAATATAACAAAATTGATTGATATACCTGTTTCCAGAACTTGACCTTTGATCATATCATGAGCAGAAAAAAAAAGAAAAAAAAAATCTCAACTTCAAAAGTTAACACATGCACACACAAGGGGATGGTTCTAAAAATGCAAACATCAATACCAAGAGCCAAACAAGTTCCACGCACAGTGAATCAAACAATAAAGATAGTCCACAATGAATGATTATCCAAAAATAAAGAGGAGCCACAGAGAACAATAGTATGCTAAGAGGAATGAAGTATCAAGATGATTCTTCCGTAAGTTGGAAGCAAGAATTTGCTGATAGAGTGAATACCTTCTGGATCACTCGGCATCCATACATTTGAAGGCTCAGTGCTAACACATGCCCAGTAAGCTGGTCGGCTAGTTCTCTAATTTGAGATGGGCTTCCATGCTCAAAAAACTGAAAATGGAAAAGTATACAGAAAAAGAATATATGGAATTTAAATAAATCAATATGAACCAATCATGACATGCAAGCAATTTTACCAACCAGATTCAAGTTATACAACTATACCTTCTGGATCACATAGTTACCGAATACATCAGTCATCAGGGAAAGTGCATGTGGCATAATCTCATGAAAGACCATGTTCTTCTCTTCAGTTGTGGCAGTTTCAAGTTTCTGTTGAATAAACCGACTTCCATACTGATCGGCACTGCTCAAAATGGTTCCAGATAAAATAAGATGATTTAGACACCCAGATAAAATGAACTTTTTGAAAATTAAAAATTCCAAGGGATGGTAGCGCAGAATTTGTACCTGAACTCAACAACATGTCCACCAATCTCAGATAGTTCAAAACACTTTGTTTTATTACTCTTAAACTGATCCAGTAAAGAGGATGCAAAGTTTTCTTCCAAACCAGTCCCAGGTTCCAAATGCCAGGTCCCCATAACATTTGCCAAGCTCCTTCCTCCAGATGGAAAACGCATATTTCTTTCACCATGTCTAACAGGACTGCCAGACCCAATAGGAGAATTTGGAAGCATTGGACCCACCAATGGGCTTCCAGGATATGACATGCCAAGACCAAATCCAGGGTTCCCATAGTACCCATGATTCAGACTACCAGATTTGCCAAGGTAGGGAAGACCATACTGTGATTTTTGATGCAAGAGCAATGACTCGAAGTAGGACTTCTGCAGCTCCAGGATCCCCATATACGAGTTACCCACAGATTCCCTATCTAATAGAGGATTGTTCAGAGCAGAAGCATACTCAGTTGATCTCAAGTATTGGAGATGCATTGGGTCCATCATTGACATTTGAATATCACTTCCTGTGCCAATTCTATTAAGGTTCTGCAACTCAGCTGCAGCAGCTAACAGGTTAGGTCCTAAAGTCAATCCTCCACCCACAGTCCTGGAGTCAACACCCACTGCCCTTGCGGCAGCAATATTGTCAAACAAAGGCGACATGCTACCACCACCAAGTTGATTCCCTAACATTGAGGGTGAAGCAGGGTTCACTGCACCACCACCTAATGCATAGCTTGAAAATGATGAATTTGGGCTGTCAACATTTGGATACCTTGAGGGAGAATTTCCCCCACCATTTAGAGCAGGAGTTGAGGGACCCTTCAAGTATGAGTCCACCAAGGGAACAACCGATTTCTGATATTGCATTAAATCAGGCTTGTTAACAAGTGAACGGTGCTTGGTTGGATTTTGATCACTATGCAAATGGTACATATTTTCGTGATGAATTTGTGAAGCTGAATGTTTCCCTTCATCTACCATGCTATTGATGGACAAATTCATACCAGATAAAGCAGCCGCCAGATCTAAAGGGGCATTCATTTCTTGCGGAACATCATCAGAAGATCTAAGAGCATTAGCAGTTCTCTTATCCAGTGTACTGACCCTTCCTCCCCCAACTAGAGGGATACGAGGACTAGGAGATTTCGCAACAAATTGAGGGTCAGGAGTAGTACTGCGTGATAACGAACCACCCAAAGCAGAAGCATAAGTTTGAGATGCAGACAAACCAATACTTTGGATGGTAGATATGCCATGACCATTTGCCCCAGAGCGTATTGAATCTACAGATGTCAACTCCTGCTGGAGATGAGCAAATTGAGGCTCCGACGAGTCCAAAATATTATCAAATGCCCGGCTAGCTGGGCGAGAAGGATGTCCAGAAACTGATGATCCATGGCTCGTCTCATCCTGCACCATTACCAAAAAGATAAGTAAACTAAAAAAATAAAGTAGAAAACGCATAACACTCAATTTTGGCCATAATGGTTATGTTAAAGGAGACAAAAACCACCGCTGGTAGTTTAAATAAAAGAAAGGAAGTAATTAAGTCCTTCAAGTAGAAGGAATGCCTAAACCAGAATACAGTATAATTTATTGACAAACAAAACAAAGAAATGAATAAACTTTATCCCATGATAATCAGGAATGTTTTATCCATATTTAATACAAGATTTAAGCAGGGTGAATCTTCGAATTCATGAAAAAAAAAAATCGGAATGTTTTGTACATATATTATTAGTACACATTTTGGAAAAGGTAACAAAACAGTTTCCTTCTTTCCACCAATATTAATTGCTTAAAACGACAAATATAATAAACTGTGTAACCACGCGTCCAAACAGAAGTGACACGTAAACGAGTTTTTAACCAAATCGTATTAGAATGCAACGTTGAAATCTAACAAATCAGATTCAGTAAAACCTACTAGTGACCAATACACTGATCCATGGAATAAACAGCAAATTCCCTGTTGACACATAAATAGAATGAAGTCCAAAAATGAGACAGACTTTTTGTACAGTTCCGGAAATTCCAATCATTAGAATGAAAAGAGGCCAAATTCACACATCATCTTCCAATCAGAAACACACTCCATTTTAACACCACCAAAACTCGACCATTGGAACACAGGCAAAAATGCATCGAAAATATATCCACTACAATTTTTCTTTAAGAAAAATAACAAACAAACAAAACAAAACAAAACAAAACTTCATGAATGCTACTACTATGTGAATAGAAAAGCCAGCAATCTCACAACATTTAACACATACACATGTCAAAGTATTAGACTGGCAGAACCCTAAGTTATTATCATCAAATAAGGCCTTTTAGCTCTTCACCTGAATTATCTCGGCAAAACTCTTCTGACGCCTCCCCAGTCCCATCCCTGACAACCCAAGAAGTCCATCGCCACCCCATTCTTTCCGGGCATCCATGACATTCTCTTCAATCATACCACCAAATTCTGGTTGCACGGAAAAAAGTGACCTGTCATCATTCGCAGTATCATCAACACCAACCCCGGCGACCTTCCTCCTGTCACTAATGGCCAAAGAGCCGGCGGTGCTACTACCAGCACCACCACCACCCTGCAACCGCTGTGCAAACCGCCAATCCTCTTTAGACAGAAGAGGAGGTGGGAGCCGAGGGTTTAGGTTCACATTAGAGTAGTAATAGTTAATGTACGACGGATCAGACCTTATCTCCTCCTCAGACAGACCTGCGCGACCAAGACCAGCGATGCCACCACCGAACAAACCACTGAGCGATCCTTCGACGGTCGGCGGCGCGGAACCACTTCTATAAATGTTGAGTTCTCTCTCAACATCACTGGCTTCTTGCTGCCTACGCTGCTGTTGTTCTCTCAGTAACATCTCTAACTCATCGCCGCAATCATCACCTCCTCTCATCATCGATCGCATTCCCATTTCCGATATCAACTTCGAATAGCTGTCGGTAATCATCTCTTATTCATACGAGTATCTTTATATCTATACAATTTTAAATATCCTTAAAGAAAATCAGGAAAAAAGCACCGAAACCCTCCAAAGACAGCCCTCAAAAATCCGATTAGAACAAAATTAGAGCGGGAAATCGATAAAAAAATCTATTTAATTCCATCTGCAATTTCCACGAATTTAAACAAAACAAAACAAAAACTTAAGCTAATAAATTTAGGATAATTACAAGTAGTTGTAGAACTACGAAGTCAGGTTCATCACTGAAGAAAAAGTTGAAATCTTGTCGTCAATAAGAGGGAGATCGGTGATCGCGGAAAGGCGGAG
This sequence comes from Asclepias syriaca, assembly GCA_027405835.1. NCBI lineage: Eukaryota > Viridiplantae > Streptophyta > Magnoliopsida > Gentianales > Apocynaceae > Asclepias > Asclepias syriaca. The sequence goes on from JAPHNG010000342.1 coordinate 60,402, forward strand.
AACAGGCCATTTTTGGAGATAGAGAGAAAGAAAGAGTGATGGGTTCAATTTAGAGAATAGAGTGTGTTGAGTGAAGCAGAGAGATACAGTGAACAGTGAAGTAAGGTAGGAGAAAGGGCCTAGGGATTATAAAGAGTGGGGGTAAGGTGGTAATAGCCGTTGGATGAAGTTATGAAGGGCTAAGATTTAGAGTTGCAGAGGGATACTTGTCACCGCGGGCAATAGGCGTGGGGAGAATAGTGGGGACTTGGTTAGGGTTTATATTTCTTTCCCTCTACCAAGTGTCTTTCAAGGCGATTATTTTTTGCCTGAATTTTTTTTTTTTTCTGATATTTTTGTCATTTTAATTACATTATTATTATTTGTTCAGACATTTGTTTTATATTTTTATTTTAGGATTTGTCTTTTGGAAAGTATTTACTAAAACTAAACTGTTACTGTATTGGGAGCGCTTTAGAAACTTAAAATATATACTCACAACAAATTTGTGTCTATTTATTAAAATAAAAAGATTTATTTATAGAAAATAAGAAGTTCAAGATAAATATGAAAAACTTAACAGTTATATTTAATAAAGTTGTTATTAAAAACAATTCATAGTATGATTATAAAAATTATTTTAAAAAATTAATTAAGAAAAAGTGGTGGGTAAAAAATAAAAATATATAGGGGCATGAATGTAAGCGTGTGACGGCACCGCCTAACGAGTATAGTATGGAAAACAGAAGATAAATGAAGGCGTGGGCAACGTCATTACATTACTATAACTAGCGTTAAGACGAATGCATAAATTCCACGCGCTGACTGTTGCAATTAGTTTACTTTTTTTATGCATGTGACCCAATCACAGTAGTTATGTGTTGTCAGGTGTCACGTGTGGCCCACGCTTTGGACAATAAACACGGACGGTTCCACACTTCTCATTCATCCTCACCCGCATCAAATTTTTATCTCCCTCCCCTACCTTCTATAATTTATTAATTTAAGTTTTAGCCCTTGTAACAGTGATTCCCTTTCCTCTCTCTTTTTTTAATACATTTAATATCAAGAAAAAGTATTAAATATTTCAGAATAATAAAATCTTTAGTTGTTCATGTTATATATTTCAGATTTTGATTCATCAAATGGTCCGTCGTCGTCAACTTTGTTTTTCCTAATAATTTTGGTGGTACAAGTACAACTTCCTGAATATTGTGATGTTGCAATTGCAATCAAACTAGGTAGATAATTGTACACTACCCCTTTTTTTCTTATTGTGATATGCGTACTCCCCACCCCCCGCCCCGGTACACCATTCATGCGTTGAAAATAAAAAATCCCTTCATAATATATCTTTCTTAAAATAATAAATTTATTATTTTATAGTACGTGACATTTTAATATTATTAAATATATAATTATATAAAGATTTAAGAATAAGCTCAATTTCTTAGTATGTAGGTAAATCTATCCTCAACCTACAAGTTTCTTTGTAGCCAAAAAAAGAAATTATTAATATAGGGAAGAAAAAGTAATGAATGAAAGGGTACTTAGGGTAGGATAGTCATCCATGTGAAGAGTGACTTATAGTAAATTGGAAGTAATTGCAGGCACGTGACATGCTTCTTCTAATTTCTTTCTTTTTTTTCTTTTTAAAATTTTATTATTATTATTATTTATTTTAATACAGTTTAGTGCTCTCGCCACTTTGGAGCTTTCCTTCTTTGGAAAGAATTGTGTAATTGTATTTTTAAAAATAATAACTTACATATATTAATATTCGTATTAAATAATTAAATTTATCCAATCTCAAAACTATGAGACAACATTATTGTTTAAAATCACAGTGTCATTTAATATTTAATGTTTATACAAAATAGGAAGATATTTATACATATCCCGTATTCTTTTATATATAAATAAATAAATAAAACTAAATTTTTTAAAAAAATATTTAAGTAAATTATATATATATATATATATTTTGAAGACAAAGAAAGTAAGATCCACTATTGTAGGAAACCGGGCACGGAATATGTGACAAACGCACGTACTAAATTAGGTTTCTGATTTTAAGGTTTACCAAAAAAATATGTGGCCTAATTTAACTCAGTTATAGCCCAACCCATGATCCAATTGTACCGCTTCCTTTTCTTGAAATATTTTTAATTTATTAAAATAAAAAAAAACCCCAAAGAATTAGCTACATATATGGATCATTAATTTATCCAGAATTGAAAAAGAGGTTGAGCACTTATTAATTAATTAGGTAGCTGTTTGTTTATGATTAGCAACATTCATATGATGCATGGAACAAAGTTTTTTTTTTCTAACCTACATTTCGTTATTTTCTTACAAGTTTTCACCAGAAGTGTATATATATATATATATCTTTTGTCTATTAAAGATCAAGAAAATGTTTTATATAGGGCGTACTTCCTGTTTTTCTCATCTACCCGTGACTTTTTCATTCCTTCTCGTAATCTGTTTTCCCCAAATTCATCTTTTTATTTTCTTATCCTCTTTGTTAATCGTAAAATTATGTAATTATGTTAAAAAATAAAATTGCTGGATGCCAAGCTGTGGAAATAACATGCTGTCATGTATGAAGTATAATATTATACGAGAGCTAGATACGCAGAAGGGATGATATCTAACCTAGTCAACGGTTTTGTGCGCTCTTAAAAAATAAAGTGCAGGATTTAATTTCAGTCCCGAGTGTATATATACACACTTGTCCTTTTCAGGAGCTTCTGTGACAAATAGGGTCTCACTGAAAGGGGAGAAAAGAAAAATCAAAAAGCGGAAAAGTTGACCATTAACATCATAAAATTAATGAAACTAATAGTGTTTTTCCTTTGTTTTTTGACTTGATCAGAAACACATTAACATCTTCATGCAACTTGTTTTTGGACTTAAGAAGATTGTTTCAATGGTGTGAGTTAATTAATTTTGCGCGTCTTCCCATTCAAAAGGAAAACAAAACAAAGTAGAAAGATTCAATTCAATAAGCAAAAGCTTCTAGACTTTGATGATGATGATGATGAATGACGAACTAAAGAACTGAATGAATGAAAAAACTGCAAATTAAGTGAACAAAATATACCTATATACACATGAGGCAGAAACAGAAAGAAAAAACAATATATACATATAAGAATTTTGAGAGTTTTAATAAGGTACAAATTAAAGTAAGTAACCTAAATTCCGCGAAGGAGTATAGGTATGTATTTAGGTAGGAAGACACGTGGACCCAGGATTTTTTGGTCTGTATTTCTTTGAATAAGTTGTTGGGGTTAAGTAATCAATGTTTGCATATTAACGTGGCGTATAATCCTACCGTTACATGTAGATGTATCAAAAAACACACACGCAGTCTGATCATTATAAATATGTGATAGAAGAAGGTAGTTGTAAACCGATAAACGGCCTAAAATTTTCATTAGAGCTGAGTCAATCTACTTTCATCTTATAACCTTTGTGTCCCATATAAGCCTTATTGGGGAAACTGTGATTCTTAAACAAATTATATTAGAACCAAAAGTTTTAATTCTCGAGGGAGAGGAAATTTATTTTAACGTTCGAAAATATGGAGTCTGTTCTTTCTGAATTCGAAGGGACCCTTCTCAAGGATCCTGATTCATTTTCTTACTTCATGTTGGTCGCATTTGAAGCTTCGGGAATAATAAGGTTTGCTCTGTTACTACTTTTATGGCCCGTGATTCGTTTGTTCGAGATTAGTGGACAACGTGATACGGGTCTTAAGTTAATGATTTTTGTCGCCACGGCCGGAGTACACATGTCGGAGATGGAGGCGGTGGCGAGGGCTGTTTTGCCCAAATTCTATTACGATGATATTGATATGGATGCTTGGAAAGTGTTCAGCTCGTACGACAAGAGAGTTGTCGTGACCAAAACACCTAGGATTATGGTCGAGAGGTTCGTGAAAGAACATTTGCGCGCTGACGATGTTATTGGTAGTGAACTTACCGTCAACCGTTTTGGATACGCTACTGGTTTTATCAAGGAAGATTTTGCTTCAATTTCTGATCACGTTGCTACAGTATTTGGTCACCAACAACCTAGTTTAGGCCTAGGAAGACCAGAAGATTATGGCTCTTTTTTATTACATTCATGCAAGGTCAGTAGTAGTCACTACTAATTAACGAATTATATATATATATATATATATATGGCCGCAATAACATAACTTTGGTAACTTATAATACTGCAGGAAAGATCAATTCCACCGCGGATTAACAACAAAAAGGACGATGACCACCAGTTTATCCGCCCACTTCCGGTGATCTTTCACGACGGCCGGCTAGTGAAACGCCCGACGCCGTCAACGGCTTTAATGATACTTTTATGGATTCCACTAGGAGTCTTGCTGGCAACAATTCGTATTACTCTTGGTTTGATGTTACCCATGTGGGCCGCTTCTCGTTTAGTACCGGTATTTGGCGGTAAAGTTATTGTCAAAGGAAAACCACCTTCTCCCGCATCCGCTTCCAATTCGGGTGTTCTATTTGTCTGTACGCACAGAACATTAATGGATCCCGTTGTTCTCTCCGCCGTCCTCCACCGTAGAATTCCGGCTGTTACCTACTCTATTTCGCGTTTATCTGAAATATTATCTCCAATCCCCACCGTCCGTTTGACGAGAATAAGAGACGTGGATGCACAAAGGATCAAACAACAGCTGGAGGAAGGAGACTTGGCCGTATGTCCTGAAGGAACAACTTGTAGGGAACCATTCTTATTGAGATTCAGCAAACTATTTGCTGAGTTGACAGATCGTATAGTGCCAGTGGCCATGAATTACAGGGTAGGGTTTTTCCATGCAACCACAGCTAGGGGTTGGAAAGCTATGGATCCAATATTCTTTTTTATGAACCCTAGACCAATTTATGAGGTCACGTTTTTGAATCAGTTGCCAGTGGAGGCCACGTGTTCATCAGGGAAAAGCTCGCATGATGTAGCTAATTATGTCCAGAGGATTTTGGCTTCGACGCTAGGGTTCGAGTGCACCAATTTTACAAGAAAAGATAAGTACAGAGTTCTTGCCGGCAACGATGGAATTGTTTCGGAAAATTCTTCGGGGAGACGGCTTAAACCCTTGGTGACAGGTTTCAAGAAGTTGGTGGGCACTTTTAAGCCTTTTATAATTCACTAAAGATAATTAATTAAAAAAAAAAAGGAAAGGAAGATCTTTTTCTTCCTGTTCTTTTTGTTCTAATCCTATATTCTTCGTATGAATATATATATATATATATTTTTTGTTCCTTTTTCTTTTCTTTAATTAGTACACAGGCGGCCGAGTATGTATTCTTTTTCTTTTTTTTTTTCTCTCTCTTTATATTTCTTATTTGGATTTTTTTCCTCAAGTGTTAAATAATAATGTAGTGTGAATAGTAACTATATCGTAATATGAATATTATTTTTTTATCCTCCAATTTTTAATATGATTTTTCTAATTTACTGTGTTATCTAAAAAATTAAATAGCATTAAGTTAAATAAAATGCGTCTTTTGATCAAATATATATATTTTTTGAAAAAATGAAAAGTTTAAAGTGCAATAAATATTATTAATTAGATTTCAAGAGATGAGAAATGCTTCTAAAACACGCAAGCAAATTTATTTGCTAAATTAAGTATCAACGTTGACCAATTCAATGATTTTGTCCAACGAAAAAAAGAAAGGGGGAAAATATCTCAATGCTAAATATATAAACAATTACAAAATATTTGGCTTCAAATTCCATGGACAATTGTGCTACGAAATTAACATCAAATTGCATTAGCAAGGTCTTGTCTTGTCACGCAAGTAATAATATTATATTAAATTGATTTTTAATAAGACTATATAAAGTTTAAATTAAAGTCTAAAGAGACTTTAAAAGAATAAAATAATAAGATATATTTTTTAATTTTGACTAATTAATAATTTAAACTATAAACACATTTATTATTAATAGAGAGCAAATTCCTATCCCCATATCAATGGGTACTATTCATATGTATTTTAAGTTGGTTTCCATTATTTTTATTTGTTTTTATCCGTTCCCAGTTCTCAATTACCATAATTTTAATTTTGGTTAATTTTCTTTGGTTCCTACGGAATGGGCGGGAAAAGAAAGAAAGGATTTTTATTTATTTATTTATTTTTAAAATAATTTCGGTAAAAATGTATTGTGTTCGGTATTAAACTCTTTATCACGTGATTTTCTTCTTTGAAATGATTTTTCTTCACTCAATCCTTCTTAAATTAATTACGAGGGAACTCAAAATTTCTTTTTCATTTTCTTTTAAATATATTCACTTTCTCTTTTTTATACTCATATATAAATACGTATATAATATTAAGATTTAATTTTTTATGTCATATTTTATAATTTTATGTAATTTTATTAAATTTAATTTTAAATCTAAATTTATTTTAATATATATATTTTTTACATTTCGTCTTAAATTTTTAGTGATTAATATAAAAAGAATAAAATGTAAATGCATCATTAATAAAGAAATTGATCTTTCAATAATTAAACTATTTTTACTATCATACATGTCTATTTTTCTTTTTTAAAGAAACTTTAATTACATCCAATCATTGTTTAACAAAATTAAAATACATATGTTTCTATATGAACTTTAAAAAAAATTAAAAATATATCATTTTGAATATCTAAATATTTTATAACATAATTGTGACAATCAAAACTTTTGGACTTTAATTTTTCTTTTTCTTTTAAATTTGCCGTCCAAAACGAAAAACACACCAAAAATTATAATCATAATATCATTGAAATTAATGGCTTTCAGTCAAATATTCAAAGGTAATATTGGTGAGCCGATTTGAACAGAAAAATTTAGGGTATGTTGGCAAGAAGAAGGTCGCCAGCAATCTTGAAAATTTTGAGCATATATTCTTTTATCCGTAGAATTTTTCTGCATGCAAATCACGCAATATATATACATATATATTTGTCAAACAAATCTACAAAGCTTTAAAATTTTTTATTATAATTATATATAAAGAATAAAATAGATACTACTAAAATAATCATCTCGACCGTTCTTATGGCCGTTCATGAATGGGTGTCAATAAAATGAAATTTTTATTTTTAGTTCATATAATATATATATATATAAACCCCATATCAACTTTATATATTTAACCAATATTTAATAGTATTGGTGTAATACTTCTTATTGGATAAAATTTTTAATATAAGACATAAAAAGTTATATTTGTGTTATTTTAGTCTTCTTATTAATAATGTTGACATAATAATTTAATAATGTAATAATGAATGAATTTGATTTATTTAATAAAAACATTAATATATAATATAATAAAAATTTAAAAATTATTTTTATCAAATCTCTAACGTTATTAATCTATTCAAATAATAACCTATAAAGATAAAAATTTGTTCCAATTATATTGCGAAACAAAATTGTATTTGAGATCCTTATTGTTTCATTTTTTTTTTAAGAAATAAAAATGTAAAAAAAAAAAAAAGAGATAAAAGGGAATAGGATAAGACTAATTAATTGCAGTTTCAGAGGAATAAAACCTAAAAATACGCCTCAAAACTATCTCACACATCACCGTGGTGTACTGTGTTGTGTTCCCTCACGTCCCACTTAAATTATTAAAATACTCCGCTAAAACAACTTTAACGCCACGTGTCTTGCATATAAAGCGTCGATCCCACGCTAAATATCCCAGTCATCTACAATCCCTTTTTATTTTATTTCTTCCATTTTTACCTTTTGCCGCCCTCTTATAATCTCAATCCTCAGATTACTCTCCTCCTCCCCCTCAAACAACCCCTCTTTCCCCTCTCCTCCTCTGTCCTCCCCGATACCCGCTTCTTGTTCTCGCCGGAATATTCTAATACCGGTAACCATAATTTTCCTTCCTAATTCGTGAATATACATATATATTTTTGTACCTTTTGTATTATTATTCCTTTTCTTTTATCTTTTTCAAAATCGAAATTCCAATTTTATTCATTTTGTTTTTTTTTCTTTGATTTGCAATTGAGTTCGATTATTGAATTGGGGTTCTCCCCACCGGAAACCTTCTATATTTCTGTTCATTTTTTTTGGATTTATCGAGTTAAAGTTTGGATTTTTGTTGATTTACACCAGATCTAGTTTTTGAATTGAGCAACAATAAAGAAGGCCTTTTTCTCCCCAATTTCTAGGGCTCTTCTTTTAGAAGAGGATACTTAAAAAGTAGATGTCCATGGCTTCCTCATATTGGTGTTACAGATGCAATCGATTTGTTAGGGTATGGAATCAAGATTCCGTTATGTGTCCTGATTGTAACCTCGGCTTCGTTGAAGAAATTGAGACTCCGACCCGATCTTCGCTTTCAGAGTCCCGTCGGCGTCGTTTCCCAGCGGCAGCGATGTACATGATGCGGAGTTCTGATTCTAATCAGGGGCCCAGTTCAGGTCCCGGGTCTGGTTCTGGTTCCAGCCCAGCCTTGCGCAGAAGCAGGAGGAACGGCGGTGACCGCTCTCCTTTTAACCCCGTCATCGTCCTTCGTGGACCCTCTGACGGAGGAGGGGGCGGAGCTGCGGCAGGGGATGCTGGGTTTGAGTTGTATTATGACGATGGAGCCGGGTTGGGTCTGAGACCTTTACCTGCTAGTATGTCAGAGTTTCTGCTTGGGTCGGGTTTTGATAGGCTTTTGGATCAATTGGCGCAGATTGAAGCAAACGGTATTGGTAGAATTGATAATGCTCCAGCGTCCAAGGCTGCTATTGAATCAATGCCTACAATTGATATAGACGAGGGTCACATAGCAACTGAATCATACTGTGCTGTTTGTAAAGAGGCCTTTGAAATGGGTACAGACGCTCGTGAAATGCCCTGTAAACATTTGTATCATTCTGATTGTATTCTTCCCTGGCTCTCCTTGCGCAATTCTTGCCCCGTTTGTAGACATGAACTGCCCACGGATACACGTGATTCAGGGGACTCTAATAGAGGATCCAATGAACAAAGTGGGGTTGGGAATGATGATGAAACTGTGGGTTTAACAATATGGCGATTACCCGGTGGTGGGTTTGCAGTGGGGCGATTCTCAGGTGGGAGGAGAAACGGGGAGAGAGAGCTTCCTGTGGTTTATACGGAGATGGATGGTGGGTTCAATAATAATGGTGTACCCAGGAGGATCTCATGGGGTACAAGAGGTGGTGCTTCACGTCAACGTGGAGGTTTGAGGAGGGTTTTCCAGAGCTTGTTTGCTTGTTTTGGTGGAAATGGCGGGTCATTAGGTTCAAGTTCAAGTTCAGATTCTAGGATAACCCGGAGAAGTAGCTCATTTTCTTCTGTATTTAACTCTGGACCAAGAAGGCGTAGGTACTGGGGTTTTGAAGTCAATAGTGCAAACAGAAGATGGTAGATTGATAAAATTTGAAGGTAAATGATGACAAAGTCAGATGAATGTCTTCTACGAGGTTGTGGGGGTGAACCTCAAAGAATATTGAAGTTTCTGTGTGAAGGAAGACATGGTTCTACGTCAATGTAAATAGCTCTAAAAGAGATCAGGCCTCTTGAAATTTTTGGATCCTAAGAAATGCATCCTGTGATTTAACTATAATTAATATGGAACAGCCAGTGGAGAAGTTACAAAATGGAGTCAAACAGCTAGAGGGCCTTGGGTTATTGGCACCTTGGGCGATGGAGGTACAAGGCCTGTGTTTCGCTTACTGAACCTTTATGATATAAAGTGCCTTCAATCATTTCCTTTTTTCTTTTTCTTTTTAAAATTTTTATTTTTAATGCCTTTAATTTATTCTTGATATAACTTCTTGTAGTTAATTTTTTTTTTTTTTTGTCCTGTTATGTTAAGTCATTTCTTTATTGGGTCCTTAAGAAATCTATTCAACATATTGAAAATTCTGTGACCATATAATTCCATCATTCTTTGGTGGACATAAATTTCATTTCTGCAACAGGATCTTTGACGTTTCATCTTCTCCTCTTGCTTTCTTGCTTTCTGATTAAGTGTACTTGGCTGGTTTCATGGCTTCAACAGTAAGGAAGATTAGAATGTTTATTTAAGATTTATTATTCAGTTAAAACACAATGGCAGCCTCTGGAACTGCATTATTTGCAGTATTTAGTGCACAATGTTTCTATGCTTGCTGCCCTTATCGTCCATCCAAAACTATCTATTGTTTAGAAGCATGGAGCATTAGTAGCTTCTAATGTAACATGTGGAAGTGCTATCTTTTTCCTTTTTTTATTTTTTAATTTGTTTTAACGTGCAAGTGGGTGCTATTAAAGATTGCTGTGTTGCATCATGCTTTCTTTTAACGGACTTGTGCTAAGGCAAACAAGTTGGATTATTATAATTTATTCTTTAAGAGTTTTTATGCCTAATGTAGTGTTCAGAATCTTGATCATAAAACAAGTTGAAACTGACAGACTTAATAGTGATAAAAGCATATAGGAAAATCTAATTAGATTAGTACATGAAAAACATTTAATCTTAAAAACACAACTGACATTGCTACTAAATTATTTACCCCTTTATTTACCGAAAGAAGTTAATAGCTTCTAAAACTGTTCTGCTTCACATGCTCCTGTAAGTGGTGAACTTGATGTTTTGAGCTATTTATAAAATCCGAGACCGACATCATGCTTGTCTTTTGAGACTGAAGTGGGGATCACGGGAGAGGGGGTGAGCAATGAAGTAATCACTGGTCAATTGTTTTTAGTTTTAATTTTAGATGTGCTGTTTCTTGGAGACACACTAGGGTCCATTTCCAATGGATTACTTTCCCCCAGCCTCTTAATTCAAAGGTTGCAACAATTGTTAAGTGATTGTTGTTGTTTATTTCCTTGGGGATTAATTTTGTCCTGTCAGGTTAATGAGCTCTACAGTTATTCATTATTGGGTCATGGAGTCCTTGCTTATGTGGAATTGGGATCACTTACGTGTCAAGAGAGCTTTGAGTCTTTAGGCTAGAAGTTTTGTTTTAGGATGCAACTATATTTTCATTACCACGTAAATGTCATGTTTGGTGTGGATGATATTTAGGTTTTGTATTTCCAAAAGAAATAGAAAAGAAAAATTCTCATTCACAGTGTAAACATATTCGAGCAACAAAAAGAAGGGAGTGAAATCATTATGATCCATATGATCAGTATTTCTGAAGAAAAAAAGTTGCTGAGGAATTTGCTAATGTTCATCTCATGGTGGAGGGAGTTAGCACTGAGTTTATATATGTAGAAGGTCGGTTCTTCTTTCCTTTTGTCCTCCTATCTTCCTCCAGAAGAGGGGAGCGTTTGACCCATTGACTGTGTGTAATATTACTCCTTTTTTTTTTTTTTTTTATATTTGGAACTGGAGTGAAATATTTTGTTGCCTCTACGCTAGGAAAAACCATTGTTATGGTTTTTGGTGACAGTATATCCAGAAACCTGAATTTGATGGAATGGCTGCAAGAGCTAATGGGGTTCCTCCATATGAGTTGTGCAATGAAATGGTCTGTTATTTCATCATGCAGTGGTAAGGTATTCCTGATCTTGCTGTGGTATTATTGTGTGCAGGTTTAGTTTTAAGTTTTGTTTGCATAGAGTCTTGTATTGAGGATGAGGATTAGATCATGTAGAATAAGACTGTTTTGATCATGAACTCTTGTCTATAGTAGAAAGAGGTTGACATTGCTAAAACCAGTAGAATATGCTGCCAAAAAGTGCTCCCAAATGATCGGCGGTTACTGTGCTGATCGCCAATCACCATATGTAATCTTAGGTTTGAACAGAACACAGTTCCCTAGTAGTCTTAGGTTGAACTTAAATCAATCGTGGATGTCTCTCTATTCATACAAATTTCGTAGGTTTATCCTCTGAATCACTTCAAAATAGTTAATCGATGGAACTTGTCCGTTATTTACAAAGGCCCAAGTGTTTAGTTGCAGAGAGTTTGGGGAGCTAACATGATATTATTATAAAATATAAAAACTGTGAAGGGAATTCTGAAGACGCGTTTTAATAATAATGATAAAGACCGTTTTGATTAAGAGATTGCAAGTTGCAACCAATTGTTGTTTTGTTTCCTTTCGGTTGACTATCCCAATTATTTTTACTAATAATAATTCATCAATCAAATCTTGAGCTAAGTCTTGTTTGGATATGATGATAGATCTCTCTCTCTCATCTTTCTTTTCTTCTTTTTCTTTGTTTTTTTCCTGCCCCTTCCCCTTGTCTTAATAATAATAAAAGAAGGTCATACTACAACTGGATGCCAATTTGTGGTGTATGAAACACAGTTGCAAGATATGTGCTATTAAGAGTTTCCTTTCATGTTGGAGAATAGATTCATATGATTTATATTCGTAACTTCAACTCTAATCATTAGAAGAACACTTGAAACTGGAAAATATTATTAATTAAGTTAGCCTTAGCATTGTTCAATTAAAAAGAAAAAAGAAAGGTTGGAACACTTTTAGCTAAAGAATAAGGTATACCAAAGATAATATATTTAGTGGCAAAATCATCCAGGAAAACAATACTTCACCTAATCAATTATTCCAAACAACTACACGGATATGAATTAATTTAATGACATATTGAAGATTCTGAAGCTTGAAATTGGATATATATATTGCAAGTCTAACGCTGCCGTGATGATTATATTGTGTATTATAGAGTCAAAATGGGCACCACGTTCCATTATTTAGACAAAGAACACTCATCTAGAATCAATCTTATCGATCCTTTGAAAAATATGATATTTAAATTAAAGTGGAAGTGTATTTTTTTCTCAAGTTATATAGCTAGATGATAATAACCCAAGAAATTAAGATCTCTCCACTGGTCTTAGTTCGTGATGGTTTTAAAGAAATAAATAAAAAACTGCTAAAATCGTAGAAACAACTGAAGCTATCAAACAATAATTGAAACCCTAATTGAGTTTCGATGTTGTTATCCAAATCAAGGAACAGTTTGGTGGTTTATCTGTGGAAAAATGCCGAACCGTATTAATTAATTACTAGTAACTTTTATGGTAACGAAAAGGTAAGTTCATATAGACAGGTTCCTGAGAGTCATGAAATCAATCAAGAAAAAATGCATGACTGACACTATACATACATTAGACGAATCAAAATTTCTTTGTGATTGAAAGGAAATTGAAGAATAAATCTCCAAACGTTAACTCACAGATATGGGATTCAAACCAGTCACGAAACATTATTGAAGTAATACAAATATATATATAGAATGATGTTGCCATAGAAGACTCGAACACAGCTTCTGCCTACCCATGATTTGATTGAAGTTGTTACTAGTTTTTGTTTGCTTCCACTTTATTTTCCGTGAACAGTATAACTACTGTTGTCCGGAAAGAGTATATTGTTTGGTATTTATTTTCAGACAGTAATCCTTAAAACTATTAGTATTAATATTTTAGAAAAAGTGGAGTATTTTCTTTATAAATTTGATTATGGTCATAACCCTTAATTAAGTTGTTAGATAAAATAAAAACAATCCAGCTAATGAACCATTAATTGCAACTTAACCACCAACCACAAATAATCTTTTTGTTTTTTCAAAGTTAAGATAGCCAAAGTGTTCATATTTGGATTTCCCTTAAATCCAAGAAAAAGCTTAAACTATATTAGGAGTAGGTGTAACCAAAACAACTTCTTGAGAGGCTTTATAATATAATCTTTAGGACACATTTTCTCTCTCTAATTTCCTTTAAACAAATTTCAATGCACCAACTATTTGTTTATTATTACCAATAATAATATTATTTTTTTTGTAAAGGAAAAGACCATTTTTCAATTTGGAAGCCAGCAGTCAGTTGTACAGTACAGGTAGTATTTTCAAAAGCTGAGTGTCAGATTGGACAGATAACACAATGGAAAATACTAGTAGTATCTTTGTTCCATCCACTAATTTTATATTAATAATATACTTAAAGAAATGATGCAATTAATGATATAAAATTACATCAAATACGATCCCAAACAATCCTTGGTGGAGAAGATATATATATATATATATATACAACAAAACATGGCCAAAGATATTGACTGGTTAGCGAACTGAATTATATATATACGTATATAGCTATAATAATTGCATCTTTTACAAAATATAATTCAAAAATAGATTAGGAAAAGTACAAGTTATTCTTTCAACTAAAATTACGTGTACTCAAAGTAAAAATTGGTAAAATTACAAGGTGAATAGTAGTTACGTCATAAATTGGATTTTTGGTGATAAGTCGGTTCTTTTACATACTAAGTTGGCAGTTTTTTTCCAAAACTAAAAATCACACGAACTCCCTACCCTATATGTACCTATTTTAGTGGGACACACATTTGCCGATGGCTACGTTAATACCTTCGATAAACAAAACATATTATCTCTCTCTCTCTCCCTCTCTCTATATATATATATTTCAGCACCTACCATTGACAACAGATTCTTGTTAGCCATGGATGACTTCATTAAACTTCCACTTGAGCTTCTCTTCCTTTTTTGCTTGTTGGTAGCGGAACCAAGATTTTGCTATTCAAAAAAGCAGCCGGTGATTTTATCTCTCAAGGCTAAGGAAATATCATCCGGCTCCATTCC
>JAPHNG010000343.1:0-50000 GCA_027405835.1 Asclepias syriaca
TTTTTGAGCTTCCTACTCCCTGTTGTTGTCATTTTCTATTCTCACATTTGAAGTGAAGCTTCCCTCCGCCAAGACTTATCTGTGGGCGGTCAATTCTCTTCCTCCAACCTGTTGGTATGCAAAGAAAATATAGCTTTATCAATTGTATAATAAGAACCTAATAAATGATTATTAATATATAAATAAGAAATACTTCAGTAACTTTTGCTCCTAAAATATACTCTTAAATTAAGACCCTAGTTATAATATATTCAAATAAAGAAACCTTCATCATCTTTAATTCATCCAGAAACAATCAGCTAATATAAAAACCAACAGGACGCCAATGGCTACCACTACTTCAACTCATAAAGACCATTTTACAAATTAATTGTTATTTAACAGTTAAGATCTAGCAGATACTGCAGGTTCAGTCTTCTGGATAAAAGAAGAAAGTTAAGATATTAACTTCAAATGCTACTCAGAAAAAGTCTTAAGACAAAAAAACTATCCAAGAGAATGCAGGGTACAATGTGTTGTCATGATTAATTCAGAACCATCCATCTAATTCCTTTCAGCTAACCACCAATTAAGAAAAAAAGAGTAGAATGGGCACCTGAGAATCTTCAGAAGAGCAGGAAGTTACCATGATTGAAAATTATATCTAAAGAAATTAAGTGCTCCACAATGATTATATAATCGGAATAGTAACAAATAGTTTCAAAATCATTGAAAAAGATGCATCGATCACCAATAGTCCCCACAGAAAATAATAACAACAATAATAATGAGGTTTAAAGCTGAGAATATCCTCTAGAGATCACCCTGCGACAACATTGTTTTCACCTACACATCTAATGACGAATATAAATGAATTGCAGTAAAAGAACAATTACAAGGGTGCTACATTTGTCAATAACTATGTTTTTAAATGGCTCAAAATACTCGAGCTGTGGATAACGCTGTGATTAATACCAGAGCACTCCAACAGTTGGATTTAATAATTCTAGTTTTGAAACCAATTGTATGCTACCTCTGCCAACTACTGGGAATGGCAGAAAAGGATTTCCAAGTGCCAATTTGAACTATATGCACACATAATGAAAGTTTATCACAGCAACAAACTTTTTAATGTAATAGATCCAGTTAACAATGATAACACAATCGCAACGAAAGCATAAGAAAAATTGCAAATTATTTTATACACATGCAAAAAAAATTTGTCACGTAACTATCTTTTGAGTTACTGCTCTAACATATAACAGGAACAAAAATCTAACTGAAGTATTACCTGAGCTGTATAAGACGAGGCGTCAGCAAGAAATTTAACAAACTCTTGCTTTTTTACTTCATAATTGTACTTTGATTGGTTCAATAACACTTCTTCTCTTCGCATATCTTCTAATAATCTCTCTTTTTCCCATCTCGACTGTTTCAGTTTATTTTCAATTTCCAGATAGTTGCCAAGTAAATGTGAATTTCCTGAGATTTTAGGAAACTTCACATCTATGACTTTTCTGCATACAAAGATTTCAAAAGGCACCAGCTAACCATTAGAAAATAAATCTGTAGATGGGAATTGGACTAAGTGAGAGCTGCTTACTGTGACTTATCAACAGAAATAATGCATAAGTTAATGAATATGTGAACTATAGACTGAAGAAAAAAAAAATCACAAAATGGATCAAATCTAAGAAAAAGTATCAAGATGTGCCTAGGGCGCTTATCCAACAACTGTAACTTTAGCAAAAATGTACACTGCTCTCTCTCACTATCTATGTGTTTAATGTGTTTGTTTCTTCTCCTTTTTTTTTTTTTTTTTGTTCCGTCTAAAGGGAGTTTACATAAGCAATTATAACTTTGGAGGTTGATGTTCAGCAGCCAAATTCACCATGGGTTTTACATAGAAAATTGGCTGACACGAAAAAGTTAGTTTTTAAGACATCAATATCAAGAGAAAGCTGATAATATTAATGCAACATCTTCAAAGCTAGGGTCCTACCTATTTCCCAAAGAAAAAACCACCCTGTTTCTTATTATTCCACCATCCAAGGAAATGGCACCACTGCTTATCAAAGGACGAGCTCGGAGCATGTCTTCCCTGGTTTTGTACACTTGTAAGTTTGAAAAGAGGTGATAGAAAAGAGTCTCTCTCAAGCCATGCCCAGCAGTTGTAACAAAGTAAAGATTCATATGATCAACATAAATCATATTTACAGCAAACCCGAGAAATCCAGGGGGAGTTTCCCCATTTGGTAATTTTGGTTTAACAAGATCAAGCCTCCTTTGCTGATCATCAGCTATGAAGTTACCAGCATATGGCCTACACTTGAGACAATTAGAGGGGAAGAAGAATTGGGGAAAATCATAAGTGAACACAAGTAAATAGAACAAAACACTAACCTCATATTTTCTAGGCAAATGATAACAAACGGATCATCCAAAGACCTTCCAATTGAAGTTCCAAGTCCATGAAGACCAGAACTTTTATCTATTAAGCCATCTCTATTATATGTTTCCAGAGCATTAACACAGGTTTCCGTCTTGCAGACAACTGCCAGCATAGTTTCAATCCCCAAATATGCCGCTAGAAGCCTGTGGTTCAGAATTTCATGAGGAACTTGTGACATGTAATACAAAATAAAAATTCACGGGACCATAACCGTGGTGATTCAACAAACATGCTTCTGAATAACATCTTGCTTTGCAAGGACAAGGTAAACTAAAGAGCAAGTGGACTCATCTTGAAACTTAAAACACAGTAATAAATCTGGTAACTCCCAACATGCTTGACTTTTCTACTTTTTCCCTTACTAGCCAAATAATGAATGTATCAATGTGGAAAACAATCTTTAGTAATAACTGATTTGATACATTAACATAAGTAAAGTCAGTTGGCAATTCCCCAAAAAGGCGTACACAATCAAACCAACCTGCTAAGGCTATCATCCACAAGTTTTCCAAGTGTTGCAACAATACCAATAACATCTTTCATCCATGGAACATTAGAAGCCTGAATTTGACCATGAATTTTCAATTGACATAAAATTCCTGCAGCAGAATTTGCATGCTTCAGAATACTTTCAGTGGTCTCCTCTTCACTGCTGCCGTCTTCCACATTCTGTTCACCAGCTGAAAGATACTTGCCAAGAGAAACTGAAAATAGATTTGGCCAAAAAAAAAAAAACATGGTGATTTAAGCAAACGAAAGTGAAATAAAGGACCTTACCACATGAAAGGATTATTGCCAAGAATCTAAATAAGAAATGTCCACAATAAAATGCCCAAGACATCTATAATTTTTTCCTACCAGCCTAGACCTTTAATGATGAACCATTATTAGATTACAACGGTTTCATCCAATACTTATGATACCCAAGCTGTGAAGCATGACTGTGTCAGCAGAATCTCCAAATCCCAGCTATCTTATAGGTGATATAGAAGAAGAAAATAAGTTGGAACAAAGATTGTATTCATGAGAAAAAGTTGTATTTACCCTGAAAATCCAGAATTAAGTCCTCCAACCGGTTTTTCTCAGCCTTTAAAAAATTTACACTTGCTTGGTGGTGTTTAAGTTTAGCACCAAGCATTTCTATATCATCTTGAAATTTCTGCAAACATAGATGAAAATTAGAATAAAAAATCCAATATTTTCAGCAGGAAGTGAAAAAAGAGTGCAAAATAGAGACCAACCTTGTTGGAGAAGATGAAGAAATCATGAAGGGGAAAGGAAGAAAAGAATGCATGTATAAATATATATATATATATATATATATATACAAAGTAGCCATTGAAAGGAAAATCTGGGATCACCTTGGATTCACGACTCAACGTTAGTGATTGAGATGCAGCTGTATTTGGAATTCCCTCCCTTGTGGCCATTGGGGGAATCACCCTGAACCACCTAATTTACTGCTGATGAAACCTGCGATGTGTTATTCAGCAAGAGCTATGAAAGGTAAGCATATTGAAGCAAAATCCAACCTAAAAATAGTGGTGGATTTTTTCCATTGTTTGATGGTTCAATAAGCAGAGAACTGGGCAGCAGGAAACAAGCATCGGGTAGAAGAAAGGAGGATAAAATGGTGGCAATTGAACAACGCAATCAGTAAAAAGAATAATTCAATTTAATATTTTCTGTTTCCATACAAACAGAAGTAGAATACACAGAAGTAGAATACGGACCAAATTAAATTGGCATAGTTGAAAAAATATATATATATACGAGCATAAACTTAATAAGACCACGGAGCAGCGTACCGCTGCAGTTGACAAACCAACAAAAATTAAAATGGAAGAGGAAGAGGGGGTTAAAGGAAAGCCTGAGCAAGCTTACAAAGTCATGCATGTCAGTCCAACAACTAAAGGAAGGCGCACGCATATGACAGTCATTCGATGATTTTGGTCAAAGATTTTGAAGGAATGTAGTGATCCCAAATCCAAACCCAACAGGGAATGACAAAGTAGCAGATAGAGAGAGTACCTTAATGTTGTTCCTTTATGGAGTTTTGGGAGCAAGGACTTTTTTCTGTTCAGTATCGTATTTGGTTATCAGCCAGCCTCCGGGTCCCGGAGCAGCAGTCCGGGGGTTTGCGGTGGTTCACTCGGCTGTCGCGGCGGCCGAAGTTGAGAGAGAGGAGAGTTGCCTTTTTTCACTTAGTTACTCTCTACTTTCCAATTTTCATCTCACTCACGCACTCATTCTGTTTCCTAAAATTCCGTTTCAATTCATTCACTTTCCCCCCATCTCCTCTTTTCTCTTCTTTTCTTTTGAATCAAATCTCTTTTAATGGATTATGTCCACCACTTACCTCATCATTAATGCACATCCGATAATGCCATTAATTTTACACTTTTTTTATATAAAAAAATCTCACATTTTACCACCTGAATATTATTTAAATTTATTAAATTATTTTTAATATACTTAATCTTAAAATAATTTCTTAAACTTTAAAATCACAAAATATTAGAAAAAAAATAAGGTTTTTTTTTGTAAACAAATTAAATAATTAAAAATTTAAAAATTTACCTTGTTTACTTAATTAAAATAAATATAAAAACGTCTGTAAAAAAAAAGCATTAGAAAAGGAGAGAAGATAATACTTGAGAGAAATTTAAAACTCTAGAGAATGGATTTGCCAAAGGAATTTCAATAATTAAAATTTATCAATAATTTCACTCTTCAAAACCTTAACATAACTTAGATTTGACAAAAGAAATTTAACAAAGGAAAATTTATCAACTTAGAGGAGAGTTGGTTTTTTCTATAATAAAAATATTTATGATTTAAAATTTTTAAAAATATATTTTTAAAAATTAAATTTATTTAAAACTAAATTCACTAATTATTAATATTTTATAATATATATATTGAAATATATCTTAATCAAATTTAGTTTTTGAATGTGAATTATCTGTGTCTATATTTTTATGTTAACTATTATATAATGTACGTACGAAAATATAAAAGAAATCTAGCTTTTGCTAGAGAAATGGTACCCAACCTTTCCCAGCTTCCGATTCCTACTATTATCTATTTTGAAAAATTAGTTAATTTTATAACTTTTTTAGATTTTTCTTTTGAATAAATTTTATAAATAATTTTATTTTAGTGAATGAGGTAATTTAGCACTATAATTTATAATTTTAAAATATCATAAAATTTAAAATGTATAATTAAAAAAAAAAAGATTTCAAATGTATATTAAAAAATAATTAGAAAATAAGCTGTTGACTTTAATATAAAACCTTTCTATTATTATTAACCACCATTAAAGAAAATATACTTGGGGTGGATTATTTTTTCATCTATGTCCAATTGGTTATTATTTTGATAAATAGTTTTTGATTTATTATTAGCGATACACCTTGCATTGCGGCATTTTGTGATGTTTCTCTATGAATATTTGATGGATTTAGTTTTTAATAATTTCCTTTTAAAATTATTAATAAATACTTTTTTTTATGAATATTTGTTAGAGCCTTTGCATTTACAGTGTTTCAAATTATAAATAAATAATAAATAAAATGAATATTAATTGAGTTATATTTCAATAATTATATTAAATATAAAAATATATAATAAATTTTAAAATTTTTATTTTTATTTTTTAAAAATGTTTTACCTAATATAATTATAATTAATATTTTTATAAATGATTTTTTATTAAAAAATATATTTTATATAATTTTATTCCCGATAATAATTTTTCTAAAAATATTAAAGACTAAATGAACTGCATTATTATTAGTATTATTATTTTTATTATATTGTCACATTTGTCAAAAAAGTTAAGTAGAATAAAAAATAAACAAAAACAGGAGAGAGATTGGACAAAAGATTTTATTTTTCCAAATTAGTTGATAGCAAAAGGTTAAATAGAAAAAAAGAAAAAAAAAGAAAAATGAGTTAATTATATAATTTAGAAAAAAATATATATGTCAAAACGTACGCATCCTGATCAACGATCAATTATAGTATCGGAGGAGAAAGCGAAAGCAAATCGAGATCTCCTCATCGGCGAAGAGAGAGTTAGGTACTGGAGAGAAGTGCAGGGAGGAGCAGTCAGTCCCATTCTACTACTATCACTAATTACTACGGATTACCTGTAATAATTGAATTTTTCAGTTTCAGTTTTGGTGGAGTTTGATAATCGGCCCCCCGCCTCAGCCTCTCTTACCTTTCTTCTGTTATTCTTCATCAGTTACAAGGCGCTCTCCATGCTTATTAGTTTCTCCACGTCTTAAACGCTTCCATTTTCCTTTTCTAATTCTTCAAGAGCAAAAGGAGTAACTGTACCAATATATTTACCGGGAAGCTCCCCCCTCTCCCTCGGATTTTTTATTTTTTTAATTTTTATTTTCCCTTTTCATTGCAAACACATCGTAGAAAAAGAATAAAAGTCAATCCTGATCATCATCAATCAGCAGCATAATGTTGGAAGTGGAATCCTTCTTCCTTTTGTCTCCTCCCTCTGCCTTCCCTTCTTTTTTCTGAAAGGTACGTCATTTTCCTTTTACATCGGTTGTCTCATATCGTTATCAGACAAACAACACATATGTACCCGCTTGTATTGTGAACCCTAAACCATAAGCACTTCTGGACCTTCTCCCTTTGCCCTCTTCTATGGATCCTTGGTGTTTAATTCTTTGATCCAAGTTCTCCTTCTGTCTTCCTGACCTTGATTCCAATTTTATGTTATTTTATTTTATTCAAAAAAAAAAAAGAAAAAAAAAAAAAGAAAAGAAGTTTTCTTTTTTTTTTCCCTTTTGAGAACAAAAGAAAAGAAGTTATATATCTAGATTGTTGGCATTGTTTATTTATTTATTTCTAATCTAGAGAGATCTGCATTTGTCTTTCCTTTTTACCTTTTTACTTTTTGGATACCTAACTATTTAATCAAGAGATTCACGAGAGTTTTACTACTAATCATCACTGTAGCCAGTTTTTGAGTGTGCATACACACTATCCGTGGTAACCTAATGTTCAAAGCAGAGCAGACTTTGGAAAACTCCTAGCCACCATCAAAATTTGTATGTCTGATATTCTTGCAAGTGATACCTTACTACTGCCTTAAAAAGAAAAAAGAAAAAAAAAAGTGATACCTGACTACTGTCTAATCACTGTTTCATATCAATCTAGTCTCGTTAGGATGCACACGTCATAAAATTATGTTATGCAATAGGACTTCGTTATCTACAACCACATAACTAGTCCCATTCCTCCCATTAATCACTTTCTCCTGCATGGATTTCCCATATATATATATACATATATTTGTCTGTTCTTAGCTTTTGAGGAACTCTTTATTATCTCCTAGATTCCCATTCATATCCTTTTGTCTTCTGTATTAATTATGGCCTACAGCTGTTTCCTGTTGTGCTTCTTCATCTATGCCCCCAACAGATTAGGTTGTTGGAAACAAAAAAGGAAAAAAAAAACAAAAAAAAAGAAATCTGTAGTGCATTAGCTGTCTTTGCAAATGTGTTTAACTGTAGTGCATGCGTGTATTTGTATCTCTGTTGCCTTGAAACAAATGATCTTAAAAGAAATCTGTAATTAAAAAAATATAATTCCACCCGTTTGTTGAAGGAAATGTTTGTATTAGTCGTTCGTCACAATGGATTTATTTACTAGTGAAATTATAACTTCTGATATACAGGTATGGATTGTTTTGATAGCTGGAACAGATCATGCAGTGCTTAGCGGGATTGAAGCATGTGCTTTCTTCTGTTATCAATTGTTGTGATTCTGAAAATTATAACCTACATCGAGTCTTGGAAAATCCTGAAGCTCTTGCCAGGGAAACAGTCTGTATGTCACTTGATTTTCAGTGTGTCAATAATTTATTTACAGCATTGTGAAATTGTTAGTGGCTGGCACTTGATTACAAACCCTCACTTTACCTTGAGAATTTCTCCACAAATGCACCTGCATTCACCTCTTTGCTGAAGAAAGCATCAGGTGTTAGAGAACTTCTTGCATTTTTCTTTTTGTGGGGTGGGGTGGGGGGGGTTGGGGGTGCAAGGGGAAATTAGAGTTTCAAGCATGTAGGATTTTCTCATTCCTCGGCATGTAAAAGATTTAGACCAAGCTGAGCTTATGTGGTTTTAGTGCAATATCAAGCTTGATCTAGTCTGAGTTTTCAAGCTGCAGCTTGGCCCTGCATAGGAATTTTATGTGTTGAGCGGTGCTCAAACAAGCAGGACTAAAACTTTAGCCTCGAGATCGATTGATTTAAGACCCTAGGGTTTTCATTCCATCACTCAAAAGACACTGGTAGAAGATAGAAAAAGAATTGATTTTGGGGCTCTCTAAGTTTTGAATCAAACTGTTGATTTGGTGCTTGACCGACTGAGATTTAGCTTTAATCTATTTGGGTGATTGGTTTCCTGCTGGAGGCCTCTTATGCTTTTAAAATGAATTAAACATTGAGACTGGTGTGATTGATGGCTGGTGCCTGTGCTGCTGATCATACTTGTTGTTTGTGAGGGTAATGTTGGCCTTTCTAAAATTAATTGACTAATTTCCATCATTGTGTTCAAGCATCATTTTACATGTAACTCTATGCATGATGATGCTTTACTCTGTCATGGGGATTTGATGTTCTAAGGCTTGTTCACATTTCATGCTCTTGTGGCTTTATGATAGAGTGTTTATAATTGTGCTGAACAGGCTGTTTGTTTTCTTTAAATAAATTAATGCAGTTAGTGTCAGTGAAATAGAAGCACTATATGAATTGTTCAAGAAGATAAGTAGTGCTGTGATCGATGATGGACTTATTCACAAGGTAAGAGGTGGCACACTTGCCCTTTAATTAAAAATTTTTATATTGTAATCTCATCTGTATTATGTCCCTTAGTTTTTCATTCAATATACTCTAACTTGTTATGTGCTTCTTTATTGTTGATGTTTTTCATTGATGGATTTTCAGGAAGAGTTCCAGCTTGCTTTATTTAAGACAAACAAAAAGGAGAGCTTATTTGCTGATAGGGTAATTTATTCATTTGGCAAAAGTTTAAAATTAGTATTTACTCTCTTATGTCTCCAGCATTATTGTTTATTAGGAGCTGTCTCTGTTTCTAAGTATGTAGTTTCATTAGTATCTGCCATCCCTCATTGCAGGAGCCTCTTTCTCTTCCTTAGTTTCTCCGTTAGAAACTAAAATCATACAGTTTCTTCCACAACTAAACGTTTCATCATATCTAACTAATCCAATTTATTATCCCTTTTTTATTTGCAATCAAATTTTCCAAGATGCAGTATCTGAATCTTGACCACTTTATTTTTTAGATTTCTTTTACAATGTGATTAAATTATTCACCTATTATTTTGGTCATGTTCAGTTTTATTTGCCACTGAACTGAATATCCGTCTATTTATTTCAACATTATTTATTATCTCAATGACTTATTAAAATCTTGCAGGTATTTGACTTGTTTGACACAAAGCATAATGGCATATTAGACTTTGAAGAGTTTGCACGTGCTCTTTCAGTCTTTCACCCTAATGCTCCAATTGATGATAAGATTGATTGTAAGTTCCATTGAGTCCATTTACTCCATGTTTTTGTCAAGAAAACTTCCTTGTAAGCAATATGCAATTTGACCTTAAATGTGTAACTAAGCAGAATTATTTTTTTGACATGAAGTAAATTAGGATTGTAGTGCTTATAGTGCTTTTATATTCCTGCCAGTGAAATCTTCTTGTATCTCTCTTGTTTTGATGTGTCACATATATGGGGTATTTAGTTTCATTTCTTCTTGATAATTTATCCTATTTCCCCCATTGTTTTTGTTTTGACTACCCCACACTTTTCTTTTTGTAGTTTCTTTCCAACTATATGATCTCAAGCAACAAGGATATATAGAGAGACAGGAGGTAACTCTTATATGTTTTATTGTAATTCAAAGAGAAACATATTAGTGTCTCTTGCAGTCTATGTAGGGTGACCAACTTTTATCCTGACTCTTTAATATGTATTTAGATGATGTACATATTTTACATATAATGCTAGCATCCTTCATCTATTGCCTCAATTTCTATGTCTTGTTAATGAAGTTTTGTTGATACAGTCATTTTTTTAATTTGATGCTTCCAGGCTTCCAATAGTTCTTTTTTCACCTTTTCTATTTATTTATTTATTCCTTCTCTTTGGTTCATAAAATTCCTATCTTAAACAGCATAAAAGTTGTTTTCTCCATGGATTTGGAAATTTTTCCTATAGTATGTTTATATTATATGTATATATATTCTTCCAGGTTTGCTGGAAAGGATCTAATTTTTCTGCATATTTTAGGTAAAGCAAATGGTAGTGGCAACGCTTGCTGAATCTGGTATGAACTTATCAGATGACGTGGTTGAAAGTATTATTGATAAGGTGAGATTTGGTAGATTTATCATTTATCTTTAAATGATTGAACATCATTGTGAGGATCATTTCAATAATTCAATACCCTTTTAAGCATCATTATTAATGTCACAATGCCCTTTTCAAATGCTAGACATTTGAGGAAGCTGACACCAAACATGATGGCAAGATTGACAAAGAAGAATGGCGTAGCCTTGTTCTTCGGCATCCTTCTCTTTTGAAGAATATGACCCTTCAATATCTCAAGTATGTAAAGTACCTGTTACCTTATGTCCTCGAATCATGTTAGATGTAACTGGCGCTAACAGTAAATAATTTATAGCTTCATAATTTGAAGCAATGCAAGAAACGTATGTTGTGTTGTTGGAAAGTCCTTTGAAAGGCATAACTAACTTTAATGTTGATCTTGGCAGAGACATCACTACGACATTCCCGAGTTTTGTGTTTCACTCTCAAGTTGATGATACCTGAACTGGGACTTGGTCGAGCGGGTGAGGGGGGAAGGAAGAGAAAACATTAGGATATATATTTAAAATTTCTTTGAAGATATATTATTTCATTTTATTCACCTCTCAGGTGAGGGGAGTGTTCATTTTGTGCTCCTTACCAAGGACCATAATTTATAAATTTAATTTTTTTGTGGGTGGGAAGAGATGGGGGTGGGTGGTTGAGCATAGATTTTTGTTATTAGACTTGTAGTTTAAATTAATGCCGTTATATCGTTTGGATGTTAGTATTAAATAACATTGTATTGTATTGTTTTGAGTTCTTTCCAAATGGAAAGACTAAAGAGTTGGTTATTGTGGGTACGGTGATACAATGCCTGTAGTATGCGATTGCTTGTCTTTCTGTTAAGATCCTATTTGTAAAGTGGTGGATAGCTGAATCCGTCACAAGCATTAAGAGTAGTAGTATTTTATCAATGTCTACTCCAGAAAATAAGCAAAAAACTTGTGGAATTCTGTTTCCAATTCTTTTTAATGATTAAGCAACATTGTTCAATTTAGTTGTTCTTATGATGTTTTATTTTGACTTTTCAAGTTCTTATTAATTCTAGGAATATATATATATATATATATATTATATATATATATTTGTTCTTATGTCGGATTCCGTGATGCATTCAACTTTTTCTGATCACTTGTAGGAGGAAAAAAAGATTCTTCTATGCTTTGTACTCTGGTTTATGAGAGAGTCTTGAAGTACAAATAAATTTTGTTGTGCCAAATGTAGAAGTATTTATACACTTGCGACTGAAGAATTAGTTGTAGAGATATAAATATTATGAGAGATTGGTCAATTTGTACAAATGGATTAGGGGTAGCTCTTTTGGATTAGAGTGAAACTTCTTTAAAATGAAGGCCTCTGTATATTCCCCCTGGACTGTTAGCCTGTTGGGCCTGGGTTTTTTATTTTTATTTTTAAACAATATATTATTTTAAAAATTGAATTAAATATACAAATCCCGTGGCATTTTTAGGTGTCAAAACAATCCAAAAAATGTAACTTTTCTACCCTACACCGTGGTCTCACGCAATAGTTATTGAACAAAGTTGGAGGGCAGAAAAAGAGGTCTTTCCACGACTAGCAAAAGGGTAGGGCTAGGAATGTCAATTAGTAAAAACCATGCTCTGGCAGAGGCAGAATAAGCCAGGCACTGCTAGGCGCCAGTAGCAAAAACAATAGAATAAAAATCACTTCAGAGAGGCTGAACTCCGAGTGAGCGGTGAAACTGAAAGGGCTGGTTCCTGCCAGCAATTGCCTTCCGAAACGCTCAAAGAAAGAAATGGCAGAAAAAGGAGGAATTGGTTTTCCGAACTCCAAAGGTTCCCTTACATCTCCCGATAGCATTAGAATTCCAATTTTTAGCTTTCTTATTTCTCGTTTTGAATTTTGCCCATTTGTATGTAAAGTATTTGTAAGATTAGATTTTTCTCCTTGCACAGTTTAGTAAATTGTGTTGCTGTTATGATGATTTTCTATTATTTTAAAACACAGACCATTCTAATTTGTTTTTCCTAATATGCATGAAAAATTCATGCTGTATGCAACACGTGAACCGGAGTAGGATTGTTTTTTTTTTTTTTTTTTTTTGAGACTGGTCTAGTTTGTGAAACGGCTTGAGACTAAGAAGTTCTTTTTTTTTTTTTTTTTAACTTCTTCTTCCTCTTTTGTTTAATCCTTATTTTTACGTGAAGGCACAGCTTAAAAAAAGGGTTGGTGATGGAGAAAGAGATTTAGTTATCTTCCTTAGCTTCATATTCCAAAAGCAAAATATTATATGGGAGAATATTTGTTGAAAATACGTGTGTATATATATATATATGTATGTATGTATGTATGCACATAATTTATATATATATTTTTTCCAATATAGCATCTCTGAAAGGGAAGGATGATAACTCAACAAGGAAAAAGAGAGATAGGAAGGTCCAGTTTAATTCTGAAGGTTATGTTCATAAAAGCCACTTATGTATCATGTTTTAGTACATATGTTCCTGTTTCTTATCACTAAACTATTCTAAATTTTTGATTCATTAGATGGAACAATATCTAATGGGATGGCTCATGCTCCATTTTTCAAAGGTTTGACTTCTATTTGTCAAATTATGCTTTCATGTGAAGAAGTTGCAACGCTTTTTGGAACTTCTTTGCTATTTTTGAAATCCTCTTATTCTCCCTCCCCAGCCGCCCACAATCTTCAAGGTTTGCTAACTATTATCATTCTCGTGAAGGTGATGGGGGCAAAGCGGAAAGAGGAGACAAAGCTACAAGCAGTGCCAAGAGTAGCAAGGCGAAGGAATCTTCTCTCGAGCAGACAATTGAGACAGGCTAGTGCCTTACTAGTTTGAACATTCCTCCAATTCTCTACTTTTCACAATTTTGTTATAGGACTTAAAATGTATGGCAACAACCTCTTGATATTTTTTTATCTGAGCTTCTATCTTCCCTTGTGGAGAGGTAGTGTATGGGTTAAGTTGAGCCTTTCTTGCCGTAAAGGTGTTCTGGTGGTGCTTGCCCAATAATGATTTATTGTATTAAATGAATGTGGTATCTCCAAACGATCTTGTTGACCACCTTTATGGCTTATCTTTTTTCGAGGAGCTGAAATAGTTATCGTTTGGTGGACAATGGATGGAACTCACGGCTTTAAACAAGTTCAAATTGGTTCTAGAGCTGTCATTGTAGGATCTGTATCATGGTTGGATAGAACTTTTGAATAAAGAGAAGAGAAAGAAAAGGTGTTTGATGAAATAAAAAGGATGTGGTTTAATTCCTATCAACTGCTCGTAGGACTGTTGCATAAGTTGGATTTTAATTGATAGGACTTATATATCCATATCTAATCTGCTTGTGAAATATGATAATCAGATGGAATATTTGGGTTTTACATGACTTCGTTGCCTGGTTCAGACCCACACTCTGTTCTCCTGGCCACCTTTTTCTGTGTATATTTGAAGTCCTGTTGTAAAAGAGGTGATATTTAAGAGTTTAGCACCCCATTGAATTTATGTTACAAAACATGAAAGGATATATTGTTTACCTACTTCTTACCTGGATATTGTTTTTGGTTGAGATAGAGCTGAGTATGCTGTGTTTTCCTTCTGTAACATTAGTTTAATGGGTTCTCTCTGTTTGCTTTATTTGGTCTCTTTTCTGTCCTAAGTTTCTCAATGATTCATGTGCAGAACTTCCTGAAAATACTAAATGTTTGATGGACTGTGAAGCTGGAGAAATTTTACAAGGAATTCAGGATCATATGGTTGTCCTATCCAGTGATTCAGCTATAAAAATCCCTGTGTGAGCAGTTGTTATTCAGCTTTATGAGTTTGGAAGATTTATCCTTTTTTTTGGTCTAACTTACGTATGCATCTGATGGATCTAAATACTTTCTGATCAGTTCATTTGACAAGGCACTGATGTATGCAAAGAGAGCTAGTGTTTACCCCAATCCAGAGACTGCACGGCGAAAACTTGAGTATCCTATATAGTGCACAAATATATATTTACATCCTTACAATATATGGTACATTATATATGTCAACAAATTAGTTATAAGGTAGAGCAACTTTCTGATGTTGTAACCGTTGGACTATGTGATTCCTTAATTCTGATTAGGCCTCTCAAGAAGTTGGGCATTTCCGATACTGAGGTATGCATCAGACCACTTTCAGTTTTACATACATATATATAAAATTTTAATTAATCAATTGTTACGTTTCCCAATTGTCGTTGAAGAAGTTTAAATGTTGTATATGCCAGATATGTATGATTGGGAATATACAAGTAGAATCTGCGGATGAAGTTTTTGCTCTTATGCCATCCTTGAAGGTAAAAGTAAATTTGCTTGTAATTGCTTCTATTTGCTTACAAGTTGGATTGCTGTTATGCTTTTGATACTTTGTCAAACTGTTGAGATTGGAATGGCTTCCAAGAATAATATATGCATACATATATATATATATATGTACAAAAGAAGTATTCAATGTTCTGTCAGTTCAAATCTTGTGTTCGTAGCTGTCTTTGTTGTTCTTAGATGCATTCGTAATAACACAATTTTCTCTATACACTGGATGAATTTATTGTTTCAAAGTTAAATCATTATCTGTTGGTGTTTCATTCACACTTCTTTTTTTCTTCTTATTTTTGGGTAGGGTAAGAAAAACAAGGTGACAGAACCCCTCCGATGTGTGCTGGATGAATTAGCTAACCTCAAAACTTCAGTATAAGACGTGAGTAATTCCTTTGAATTAGCTTTACATGTGTGTTGGCCCCAAAACTAGCCTAATATCAGTAAGTCTTTAATTGGCTAGCTTTTTTGAAGTGCGGGTACTGATTGATGTCTGGGGCTTTTGTAAATGTGATTTGGGCTCCAATCTTGTGAAGTAGCTCAGGCAGGTTTAACTTTGCACGGCAGCACGGATTCTCTAATTTTCCTACCATTTTGGTATTGAACTTATTAAGTATTGGTAATCAATGGCCACTTTAAAGGATGCGACCTATTCAGTTAATGTCTTCTAAACATGATTAACATTTTCTTTTCCTGAAAATTTTTAACATCTTTAGAGGACTATATTGGAATATTAATTGAGTGGAGCAGGGATCATCCCTACTGCTGCCACTGTTGAAGGCTCATTCAAATCTATTCATCATCTATTGTATTAACTGCATATACTTTCACATCAGCTCGTCCACAACCATGCTATTGGAAATATTCATATGGAGCTAAAATCTAACCCAATATAATAATAAAATCATCCTATCCAATTGTATACTTTCTAAGAGGGAACCTGGAAAACACCTCTTTTCTCACTAGGAAACCTATGATGAAAGATGCGCAATCACCCAGAAGATCAGGAGATACATTGTCAACAATCCACCACGCAGACTAGAACCTGCTGAAGTTTTCCCATCATCTATGCCCACAAGAAATCTGCACTCCCCAACTGAAGGATCTAAGAAGGTGACCATGCCAAGGCCATCAAAATCACAACTTTGCACGTTTTGTTTCTGTATCTGATAATAACTATTAAATGCGTATGAAATATTCCCCTTTGTCCCAATATCATTACAAGATCCACCATAGTTGAGAGTTGTACAATCCGCATAGCTACAAGCTATTTTTAAGTGATTAGCCACTCCAGTGAGATCCTTGGACAGATCTGCCACACACCATCTAGAAGGAAGATACTGAACATCTTCGGCATTCTTTAGTAACCCATGCCCAAGGTTCAACGGGTATTTGGCCTGGCCATCAAAAGAGAAAATGCCCCAATGCCTCTCAAAATTGCCTGGTAGTACACTTTTTGCCCCTTCATCAAGCAGGCTGAAAAGATAGACATCCAATGGGGGAACACCTGGTCTCATTGGAGTCCCTTTGCCACTTAGAACATGATTTACGAGTCCTTGATTGAAAGCTCTTGCAGCAGAAAGATTAGCACTGACGGCTCCATCTGTAGGCCAACCCACCTCTCCTATAACTATAGGCATCTGGCCATACCCAATTTTGGTGAGGGCAGCAACTAAAGTGTCAAAATTCCCATCAAAAGCATTGTAATAGACATTTTGTCCATCTGTCACGGGATGCGTTGTCCCTTCAAAGAATGCGTAGTCTTGAGGGAAATCTGAATTCCCAAAAAGGCTAAGAAAGGGGTATATATTGACTACAAATGGTGAACCATTAGAATTGAGGAATGAAACAAGCTGAGTCATAATTTGCGTCAGTTCAGGCCGGAATGCCCCTTGTGAAGGAAGGGAAGACTCGTAAGCATCAGCATTGCAAGGGACAACCAGCTTTACGATGCCGGCAAGATTTGCTTTGGCCAAGGACTGCTGTAAATTCAGTAGAGCAGGGACAACATAGGACTGAAATTGACCAGAATAACTAGTGAGGAAAGGTTCATTTCCAACCGCGATGTACCTACAATTGCATTCTTATCATCTAGTCAACAGTGACAATCAGAAAATCGACGTGGAAGTAAAGGATCATAGTTAGAATGCACTAATTCATGGATATACTTACAACTCGGAACATGAATTTCAAAGTGCAATGAGAAGGGGAGAAAATAAAAAGAAGGAAAAGCAGCACTTAGTCTGTATTTCTATTTCCTTGTCCACAGGCTTATGTTAGTCACCAGTATTAACTATTAACAGAAAAACAATCTCCATCCAAGTCCAACAACTGGTGGTATCATAGAAGATAAATCTCTGGACGCAGAATTATCAATTGAAACAGGGATTGATATACATATTGAGAACCATAGACATTAGACAATAGCGTAGAGGAATTACTTAAACATTTTGTGAATTAGATCTTAGAAATAGTATAGCAATCTAATTAAGAGAGGGAGAGAGAGAAATGAATGAGCGTCCATATAAAAATTCAGAGAAGCGAAGCGTACTTGATATTGACACCACCACCACCCTTGAGCATGTATCTGGAGACATTCTGAGAGACCCAGAGATCAGCAGCGGCAGTAGAAGAGGCGAGGAGAGGCAACATATCATTAGGGATCCCAAGCATGACCTCAATGGGAGAGGCCATAAGAGCCTTGAGAACGTCGGGGTCGGCATCAAAGAGCTTGACCTTGTTAATCTTATTGAGTTTCAAGAGATTGAGGACAGTGGGAGGGGAAATCCTGTGGAGGGAGAGGGTGCCCCAGTTGAGTCCAATACCAGATTCGACCGCCTGGAGGAGTAGAGATGAGTAGGAAAGGAAGAGAAGTAGAAAACGGATAAAGGACATATTGTGGGGATCCTTCATCAAGCGAAGAGCAAAATGGTAGTTAGTAATCTCTGCTCTGCGGCACAGCAGAAATGCAGTGAGAAAGAAGAAATAAGAAATAAGAAAGAAGAAAGAGAGTAGTGGTAATATAAATTTTGATATAATTAGTCGCAAATGATGTCTCATCAATTTCCCCCCTGAAATTTAACTACCCAACTACACTAGGGAGTGTCGGTTATTTTTATTTTTATTTTTATATTTATTTCATTTTAAATGAAATGACACAATTAACCCGACACGAGATACTTCTACCATTTTTTAATAGATATACATTTCCAAATATTATATATATATATATATGTGCATTTTTTTTTTCTAAAAAAACATTTGAAAATGAAGAAAACCGATAGCCATAGCCTTATTTATTAAAAATTACCTTGAATTAAAAAACAAAACAAGATTATCATTTCTCATTCATCAAAAAAAAAAAAAAAAAAGATTATAATTAAGTAAGAAAGTAAAAAGTGTAAGTCAGCATTCAAATTTGATAAGCTTTGGATTCTGTAGAGGGGAGAGAGCCACTCTATCGTGAGAATAAAAGGGAGAGAATCCAAAAAAAAATATATAATAAAAATAATAATAATGAAGAAAAAAATAGTATACTCTGATAAAAGTTCTACAGAAAGAAGAAAAAACCCATAATGTCCCTCTTCCTCCACCCGTCGAGTTCAAAGTAAAATTAAAAAAGGAAAGTTGTGTAAAAGGGATGATGGTGTGCGGGCCCCACCAAAAGCCTCATCCATGGTTCCCGTTTTGCTTTTTGCCGTTTTAAGCATCCTCCCCGTCTTCTTGCGGATGATCCATTGTTTTGACAAATTTCACAGATGCAAACACACAACTCAATTCAATCATTCTTAATTATATACTACAATTACATTCATTCCCTTAGTAAAGGTTAGTAATAGTAAGCCCAGGGAAGGGATTTTTATTAGGGTCCGACTCCGACCTGCATTGGTGGACAGACGGTACGGAATTTTTTTTGCATACTTGATTGATAAAGAGCTAGCTACGCACAAAGTCAGGCTGATTATTCACAGATCTGACCCAAGCCCACTTGTGATCATTCGTGTTCACTACATTCTTTGCCTCCGCTACTTCTTTCATCGGAATATATGCATAGTTTCCATTGACAGGACCACAAACGAAACCTGTGTACCCTGCCATTGCTCCATGAATAGCCGAGTGTGCCAACAGTGTGCAGTACAAATTATCAGTTGCGTTTGCAGCTACTGCCCGAATCATGTACGTGGGGTCGATGTATTTTACCGTCACCAGCTCCCCCGGATGATCCCTACCCCACCACTTTTTAAGCTCTGATTTTAACCACACTCCAACATCTAAAAACACCGGATTCCCAGACCCGTCCTTTTCCTCCTCCACACTTGTTCTTCCAGTTCCTGACAATATTAAGTTTTGTCCGGCTCCCTCCGCAACTACCACTACTGCATGCCCATTTTCTTTTAGTCTCCCTTCCAGGAATTCGAACAAGCCCCCCTTTCCTTCCCAGTAAAATTCGTTCTCTGGAATTAAACAGCAATCCACTTCACGGCTGCTTAGAGTTGCATGAAGTGCAATATGCCCTGTGCTCCGACCCATTAGCTTCACCAATCCTATCCCATTAACCGCGCTCTCAGCCTCTACGTGAGCTGCGCTGATCGATTGCTGTGCCATCTCTACCGCAGTCTGAAATCCAAATGATCTGTCTATGATCCCCACATCGTTATCTACAGTTTTCGGAATTCCTGCCACTGCAATGTTCAATTTACGGAGTTTAATTTCATCGAAAATCTTTACTGCCCCGCGCATCGTGCCATCTCCACCAATTACATAGACCTGCAATTTTTATT
The DNA here is from genome assembly GCA_027405835.1 of Asclepias syriaca. Classification (NCBI taxonomy): domain Eukaryota; kingdom Viridiplantae; phylum Streptophyta; class Magnoliopsida; order Gentianales; family Apocynaceae; genus Asclepias; species Asclepias syriaca. Next base: position 19,986 of record JAPHNG010000343.1, read on the forward strand.
ATTATTATTTTTTAAAATATAAAATAAAAATTTCTTCAATTTGTATTGTATATATATATATATATATATTGAGATTGTATATTAATTTTTATTGAAGTGAGGAATGTATACCATCATTAGGTTTAATTATTATTATTTTATTTGGAAAAACAAAATTGAAATTCAATGGCATTGACAAGCAATTAAGAAAAAAGGAAACAAAAAATATTGGTCGGGGGAACCTGATTAAAACCGTAATTCTGAATGGCATTAACAATGTTGTCCAGATCAAAGCCACCTCTCGAAGTCTCCAGGATGGTTCCTCCCCTTCTATGCAAGTCTTGCAACATTCTGGGATTCAATGGGACCGGCTGAGAAGAATAAAATCCTCGGTAGCCAGCCTTAATACCAAAAATTTGGCGGACCCCATAGAGGTCCCATAGACCCACGACCAGTTCCCTGATGACAGTGTTCAGCCCAGGGCAGAGCCCTCCGCAAGTGACAATGGCGGCTCGGACTTGAGCTGGTTCGAAGTATATGTGCTTACGGGGACCAGCTCTGTGATAGGCGGAGTAGGGGGCAGGATAAGAGAAAGTGCCAGAGAGGTCGAAGAGGATATGGCGGAGGATGACATCGGTAGAGGAGATGTAGAAGCCAGAGATTGGATGGTAGAATGGGTTGTGCTGCAAAGGGTTGGTGTGGGGTTGGAGGTTTGGGAGGTAGTGGGTGAGTTGGGTTAACTGATGCAGCTTCACGTCTGAGACTGGGAACTGCTGGCCAGATGATAATTCCTTCTCTTCCTCCATTATATTTATGCCCCTGTAATTATTTCAAGAAAACTGAAGGCAATCAAATCTTCGTATTGCTAGTACCTACTAGGTAGGGAGGTAGGTACTTATAACAAGTAATGGAATTTGCTGAATTCAAATCCTCTGTGTACTATATATATGGATATCATATCATCAGATTCAAAGAGTCAAGAGGGAAGAGAGAAGAGAGAGATCAGGGGAACCGATGTTACAAGATATAATAGGACGTGGCAACTGTGTGTGTGTGTGAAGTTGAAGGAAATGCAACTGACTGACTACGTGTAATGTTCTGAGGGTAGACAACACGCTGGATCTGTGGATTAGCTGTTTGTTGGGTTGAGTTAAAGCCCTTTGGGCTACAATCCATCATTTTGGGCTTTGAACTAGAGAGAGAGAATCACATATATCAATTTGGATTAGCTGTTTGTTGGGTTGAGTTAAAGCCTTTGGGCCACAATCTATCATTTTGGTCTTTAAACCATAGAAATAATAAAATATATCATTTTGGGCTTTAAACCATTACGAGCTATCTACCTACGCATAAGAGAGCCCAAGAAAGATTTAAAATTCAACACAAGAGAAGGCATACTGGGCCAAAAAAAAAATTTGTTCTCTGGTTACTCTTTGTTTGATTGATAACACAACCGTCCGTCATACATGACATGAGGAGAGTGGAAATGGTTGATCCAAACAATTAGTAGTGAAAGCCCCTAAAATGGAGAAGTGGAAGCGCAATATGAGATGACCGTTCCGGGGGCAAGTGCAAAGGAGTCCTACCTATAGGGTTCAATTTTAAAGTTAGTTAGCAGTGAGTACCGGGCAACAAGGGTAGGCAGCAAGACTATGGAAGTGATCTGGTTTCTGGCTGACAGACCTGTCTGACTCCCTTCATGCCAAATAGGAAGACCACCAAACTATTCTTGATAAAACTTCTTATATGGCATTCAGGGAGCCAGGCAGATTGATGCTGCTGATGCCTCCCCTCTCCCTCCAATCCAATGGCGCAAAAAAAAAAAAAAAAAGAAGAAGAATAGTTACCTACCTTGACAATGGCCATGGCTGGTAACAGCAGGTTTTATTGGGAAGGGGTAGAGGACCTAGGAAATAGGAATACGGCATTATCTATTTAAAGAGCACCGCGGACAACACAAGAAACATATACTACTAGTAATCGTTAATTAACTAATGGTTCCAACAGAACAGATATAGCCAAAGCTGCCTGGGTTTTACAGGTAAGACTTTTGTTTGTACATTTCGCCCTCATCTAAATAATTCAGATCCCCATTTCTTCTTTCCTTCCCTTCTCTTATGCATGGGATTCATGACTCGTATTCTGATTCTTTTCTTCTTTTTTTTTTTTTTTAATGTTTCCCTGCTGTTGTGTTGTGTTGTGTAGTGTATCCAGTAGTTTTTCCGAACCAACGGAATAGAGAGAGGGAAATTTCTTTTTGAAAAAAATCGAGATCATCTGATTGGTCCATTTTTTCACGTGAATGTTTTCCTGCTTCAAGTACTCTCAAACTGTGAAGTCGTGGTCAGGAGATTGTGCACAAGTCAGGTTGTGTTGGTACACCGGACAGATATTTTCAAATTTTTTTGCTTAAAAAGATATTTTTGGTTTGCTCAACAAGAAGATACCTTTCTCTGTTTTCTCGTGCGTGATGTCGACGACATATTTGGTTACTCGCTCAGGGAACCTGCTTCGATTGGTAAAGGATGACAAGTTTGAAGTTAGATTAGGCAGTCTGCAGTGCGACATGTACGAGCCGTGTTTTATGGACAGTGGAGGAAAACGCATGAAACCAAAACCAAGTCTGTCTGATGGTGGCTAGCTAATTCTTGTGAGGGTTGGTTCCTTCACGACAGGTGTATGCTGGAAAGTAAAGTTTGCACCTGCTGATGGAGTTGAGGCTTTTGGAGAATCAGCTTCAAATCATCGTCAGGGGAAGAGATATGGTGCATATTCCAATCGTGATCCCAACTTTTGAACTGTTAACATGAAATGGAAGAGGAGGCTTTCCAGTACAGATATTACAGAAGCCAAGATCAACTGTTGAGTATTACTGTTAACATTCCAAGTGGCATAATAAATTCATGGGATATTGCTGTTCGTTATTGGAGGTCCTTAAAAGGATGATGCTTCCTTAATTTCCTTCCCAGCAAACCAAAAATCTTAATTGGTAAGTTTTATGAAGTGTGAGAAGTCTTCATTTCCAGTGTCCCTCTAAGGAGAGTTGATTTATTTGTTTCTAATATGTTATGAGGTGCTGATTGATTTATTTATTGGGTGGATGCAGCAGGAGTCCGTCGGTGACTAACTAGCCTCTACCTTTCCCTTTCCCGGGCCAATTAATCAATAATGTCCATCATATATAATGGTTGAGGGTCCACTGCACCTATACCATCCATATCCTTCTTTCCTATTCTGAAACAAGAAATCTTTGATATATATACATATAACTTCCAAATTGAGACGAAATGCTACTTAGTGTTAGTCCTTCCAGAAATCTTTGATATATTAAATATATTTTGTACTGATTTCTCTAGGAAATATTTCAATTCTCATGCTGGCTTGAATGTAGTTCCAAACAAATAAAGTTTGCACCCTATGAGTTTTATTTTTATTTATCAATTTTAAATATCTATATTGAATATCAAATTAATTGAATATTTACAAAGAAATAAAAAAAAGTAATTATTATATAAAGTAAAATAAATAATAAAATGCTGCATTGATGATATTCTTACTTCTTTTTTTCTTTTTTTTTAAATCATTTCTTACCTAATTAGATAAATATAATTCAAGTTAATAATAATTGGTTTCAAAAAAAAAAAAGTTAATTAAAAATTTATTTATTTTTTAAAATAACTATATTATACGAATTTCGTTTATCGAAATTATGAATTCTAGATCATAAATGAATGTACGATGCAAGTAATTTTTCCTCAATAAAAATTTATTTATTATTAATAAATTATGAATAAAAATATTAATTTATTTAAAAAAAAATTTATTCAATAAATAAAATAATTATTAATTGGATTAAATGTGAAAACAATTGAGGTTATAAAAATCAAGTGATTGTAAAATAATAATAATAAAATTTGGTAGTATTTAGTTAGGTTGGATGGGTAATTGGAGAAGGGTAGTCAGGGGTAAAGAACCTGTGGGTACGAAATGCTTCGCTGTAAGTACTAACTTGCCCCCAAAAAACCACCCTTTAGCCACCAATTATATTTGATAAAACTCTCTTTTCTCTCTCTCTCTCTCTCTCTCTCTCTCTCTCTCTATCTCTACCACCGGAGCTTCAGTCTGTTGTCGGTACTGCTGGGGGATCTTTGTTCCAACCAAATCCTCCCAGAAACAGCTTCAATTTCCACTTTCCCTTTTGTTTTTTCCATTTTAATGTGGCCGAAAATTTTCCATGAGATAGATATTATTCGGGAATAAAGAGATTAAAAGAGAAAAACAGCTACAGGTCGAAGAGGAATGAAGCTCAGAAAGCCTGCCTTGTTTTTGCTCTTTGTTACTGTTCTGGCCCCTATCGTCCTCTACACTGACACTCTCGGAATCTATCTTACTTCTTCTTCTGGTAATCTCTCTTAACCCCCTCCCTCACCTTTTTTTTTTTTTTTGTTAAAAAATAAAATTTACTTCTTTTTTTGGCAGCTGGAGATGATTTCATTGTGGACGACTCGTCTTCCTTTGTAAGTCGAATTCTGCAATTGATTTGATTTGATTTAGGTATTTAATTTTTTTCCTTTTAAAATATGGTTAAATTCTTTAATGTAGACGTTTGGTGGCGACATCCGACCCTTACATGTTCTCCCACAGGTATGGCTTTTCAGATTTCCTATCTTATTTCCGGAAAATATTAGATCTCTTACTCTCTGGGTTTATTACTCAAAATTCTACTTTCAATTTTATTTTATTTTAATTTTTTATTTAAAACAATCACAGGAATCTGCAACCGTTCTCAAGGAACCTCCCGGCATTGTGTATTCTGATAACCAATCTCTTGCAAATACTTCTGACGCTTCCACCACCGACAATACACGTACAACCAGACAGCTCACTGAAGGTTTTACTTGAATTTGCTGAATTACACTCCCTGTTTTCTTAGTTGTTCTTCTCTCTAATTTAAATTGCATTTTCCAGAATCAATTCTGTCCACTCCCACCCATGGCGAAAATCCCATCAGGCTAGTCACTAACGGTGTAGATGAACCACAAAAGTTGGGAGAAAACTCAAATAAACATGCATCTTCTACGGAAAGTGAAACTAAGACGGCTCAAACTGATACTAGGACTAATGATCTTTCTAGGGGTTCTGTGGACAACTCCCAAAATTCCCTAGGGAAACTGGTAAATTGGATGCTAATTCTATTATGCTCTTTTCGTTTTTTTTGTTTGTTTTGTTTTTGTTCATTCTGAGAAGAGAAGTCAACAGTGTCCTACTAGTACTTTGCTGTCCTTTTTTCTTTTTAATCAGAATATTGACAGACATCAACCCCATACACGGACTTATGCTGATTAATGAAGGATTTACTTCTTAAGTTTTCAATGTGTCTAATTTTTTTTTAAAAAAAAATCTTTCCTCCAAGGAAACAAAAGTTGAGCGGCAGTCTTCTAGAGCCTCTAGCAGAAACGGTGGCAGAGAAGCAATGGATGCACAAACTGATAAGCGTAGTGAACAATCAGCTCTTCCTGATGCTCGTGTTCGCCAGCTTAAAGATCAACTCATCAGGGGAAAGGTTTATCTTTCCCTTTCAGCCACAAGAAACAACCCTCACTTCATAAGGGAGCTCCGACTGCGTATGAAGGAAGTTCAAAGAGCTCTTGGGGATGCAACTAAGGATTCTGAGCTACCTAGGAAGTAAGTCTTCACATTAGGCTCATGGTTACTTTTCATTCTATTCTTGATCAAATTGTCTAGATTTTCGTTTCTGTTTTTAGTTTCCAGCACAGTCTGACTGTATGCTTTCTTCATAATTTTCTTCGTGCATGTTCTCTCTATGTGCACTTATCATGGTTTATAATTTTCTTGCAGTGCCTATGATAAGTCAAAAGCAATGGAACAAACCCTGGCCAAAGGCAAACAGATTCAAGATGATTGTGCTGCTGTGGTGAAGAAGCTTCGAGCTATGCTTCACTCAACAGAAGAGCAGCTACGGGTGCACAAAAAGCAAACTTTGTTTTTGACACACTTGACTGCCAAAACGCTCCCCAAAGGTCTCCATTGTCTTCCCTTGCGTCTATCCACTGAATACTTCATGATGAATTCATCTCAGCGGCAATTTCCAAATCAAGAGAAATTGGAGGACTCCAGGTTGTACCATTATGCAATATTCTCAGATAATGTATTGGCTGCAGCAGTTGTAGTAAACTCAACCCTCTCTCATGCTAAAGTAAGATATCTTTTCATTATGCTTGAATCTTGATCCCTCAAATTTTCCCCTGATAATTTTTTTCCTGATATGAATAGGACACTAAAATGCATGTCTTCCACATAGTGACTGACAAGCTGAATTATGCTGCTATGAGGATGTGGTTTTTGGCAAATCCTCCAAGCAATGCTACAATACAGGTTCAGAGTGTTGAAGAGTTTACATGGTTAAATTCAAGCTACAGCCCAGTTCTCAAACAATTGGGTTCTCCCTCCATGATTGATTATTATTTCAAGACTCGCCGTGTTGAATCTGATTCCAATTTGAAATTCAGGAATCCAAAGTATCTCTCCATCATGAATCATCTTCGTTTTTACTTACCAGAAATATTCCCTAACCTCAACAAGGTCCTATTCTTAGATGATGATGTAGTTGTGAAGAAGGATGTTACTGACCTATGGTCCCTTGATCTGAAAGGAAAAGTGATAGGTGTGGTGGAGACTTGTGGAGAAAGTTTTCATCGGTTTGATCGCTACTTGAACTTTTCAAATCCTGTCATATCGAAAAGATTTGACCCTCGAGCTTGTGGTTGGGCATTTGGAATGAATATTGTTGACCTATTGGAGTGGAGGAGACAAAAGATTACAGACGTCTACCACTCGTGGCAAAATTTGGTAATGGATTCTTCTGTTGAGAGCTCTTGCATTTTGAAATTTTAGCATTGACAACATATATATACATGTGCATTAAGGCTGTGACTTATAACATGCATGATCCTACTTTTTAAAAACTTAAGCCTGTAAGATATGCATCTATGATAAGGTGAAGCAACACACATACCCTAATTTTGGCATCACTAGTTTCCATAAAGCTCAACTATATGCAAACACAGGCCCAATATGTGTCTCTAATTATTGTGTTGTGAATGTGGTTTCTTGCTACGGATATAGGGAATCACATATTCTCCTGAAATTTCATCACAAGTTTGGGACTCTTTTTACACCTCTCTACTGATATAAAGCTGGCCTTTGATTTTTTTTTTTTTTTTTCTTCCTTTTATTTTTCCTCACTCTGATCACCAGTTTCCCATGCAAGTGACAAGAAATAAACATCCCTCCTAAACTTGGATTGGCCAAAGATTTCTCAATGATAAATTTCTAAAACTGCTAATGGGTTCTTTCTCACTAGTTGGTCTGATATAAACTAAATAGCTTTGCGATGCTTCTGTGGGCTTATACGATGCACGTAGTTCCATATATGTTAAGATGTTATTCTGACTGAATGCCTGCTTGCTAATTGTCACTAACTAGGTTATACCATCTATGCAATTAGTTGTACTCAATTTGCATCAAGTATACCTTACATTATGACACTACATCGAACTTGGATGATTGATCAAAATAAATGATCATAGGATAAATCAGGAAGAAAAGTTTGTTTTATGATGCTAATACCATGTTCTATAATCATTTCATTTGCACAATCCGGTCAGAGAGTTCTCTTTGTCCTTTTCAGCTTCAACAGGTCTGAATTAAGTGTCATTGTAAACCAATTATTTCTCCTTTGTTGCAGAACCATGATAGACAGTTATGGAAATTGGGGACCCTACCACCCGGACTTATAACATTCTGGAATCGTACTTTTGCACTTGATCGATCATGGCATGTCCTTGGCCTTGGTTACAACCCAAATATAAGTCAGAAGGATATTGATCGAGCAGCTGTTATACACTATAATGGAAACTTGAAACCCTGGCTCGAGATTGGTATACCCAAATTTCGAAACTACTGGGTCAAATATGTTGATTATGACCAACTATACTTGCGGGAATGCAACATCAATCCATAAACCTGCACCCGCAATTACTGCAGGATGAGGTTGGTCAATTAGTTCATGGGCCCTTTTCGCTGGATGGATTTCTTCTTCTCAAATTTTAGGAGTACGTAGGTATATAATCTATAAGCATATAGTTACCTAGTTTACTGTTTCTATGATTGCCTTTTTAAATTAATTTCTTGACACCCATTGTTATGTGGCTCTGGTGCTGGATGCATATATGTAAATGGTTGGAAGATAGTACACACACCCTCCCCTTCTCTCCTCACTCTTCTTTTGTTTTGTTTAGTTGGAGTTTATTTCATTCTTTTTTCTTTCAAGATGTTAATCTGTAACACGTTGATAAGATTTATCTATATTATTATCGTGGTTATTTTTTATAAGCAGCAGTATGTTTTCCACAACTTTTGTTCCCCAGGAGTTGTCATTTTTACTCGCACAAATGTTCCTTCTCTGCAGTATAGAGATGTATATTTCAAGCGTATAGGATGCTCTTGGATCTCTGTTAAATAATGTTCATACATTTGTAAAATAGTTTTATCTTTGTTACGGAAATTAGTGTTTTCTCGCCTGTTTAGTACTCTTTTGTCAGTTGTAATCATGTCTTGAAGGTTGTATCATTGTTTGATGTTTTTTTTTTTTTTTTAATTTCCTCCTTTTAAGTTAAAAATTGTTAGTATTTATAATTTAAAAAAATGGGTGAGTTTTTTATTTTAGTAAGTTAAATTTAAAATATATTTTTTAATTTTTAAAAACTTAAAGTTTACTTTATTTAGTTAAAGCTAAAAACGTTATTATATATAAGAAAATAAATTTAATTAAACCAATTAATAAAAAATGTCTATCACATATGAAATTTAAAAATAAGAAATATGTTTATAAAACTGAAAAAAAAAAAGAAGAAGAAGAAGAAACAAGAAAGAAAAAAGAAGAAAAAGATAATATATTGATAAAGATTGGGAAAAATTTTAAATCCTAGAACAATTTCAATTTGCTTAACCAGTTCCAACAACAATGAAGGATATATCAATAACTTCGATTTGCTAACAAAATTTTAACCATAGAAGATTTCTTAATAATTTTAACATTATTGTTGTCTTTGTCTTTGTCTTTCTCAATTTTTTTAAATAAAAAAATTTCTAAATATATCTAACTAAAAAAATTAGAGTTTTAAATTTCATAAATCTTTATCAAAATATTTTCTTTCTTCTCACTTTCATAATTAAATTTTTATCATTTCTTTTTTCAATTGAACCAACAGCTAGAATTATATAAAAAAAAATTGTTGAATTCTAATTAAAATTCTATGTCTAATTTTTTTTTTCAATTTATAAAAATCGATGTCTGTATCATAAAATTTTAATTTTGGTGAAAGATAAGTTTAACAATGCTAATGACCTCAATATAGCGAATCCCCGCATACCTTGAGATACAACTTCCTCAATCCCACTCCTCAATCCCACTCAGATTAAAATTTAAACAAAATAGAGTTTGACTTGGTTTATAAAGTTAGTCAAGAAAAGCTCTATGACGTTAAATATTACCAGAGACAATAATAATAGAAACAACTAATTGGGGACATATATGATGACATTTTTATTCATTTCTATAATTAATTAAATAATATAAATTGTTAAGTTTTTAACATTTTTAACCGTTAAAAATGATTTTATCTATCTCTAGTAAAAAAAAGTTTGAGACTTTAAAAATAAAAAATTATATTTTGAGACTAAATTTTTCAAAACAAAATTTTGTTTGGACTAAACTCACTTATTATTCTTATAATTTTCCTTAAAAATAAATTTTATAGTGGCAAGGAAATTTAGAAAAATATAATAAAATTTTGTTGTATTCAAACAAGTATTTCAATCTTGTGCAGCGCGAATAAGCCTAGATTTAAAAGTTTTAATTGGGACCTCAAACAGACTTTATGACCGCTGAAATACAATAATACTGTTGAATCCATTGGTTGTGTTTTGACATGATACAAAATCTAAAAATATAAAAGGAAAACCGGAGGTTGCTTTGTTTCATTGTAATACAGATTTGCAGATTGTGACAATGTTACTCTTTTATGTTGAACTTTGAACTGCAGTTTTCTAGAAAACATGAAATCTTTTAAATTAAAATTTAATATTAAATCACTATGCCATCTATATTGGCTAAACATCCGATCTGCCCTGCTCAGCTCGGTGATTAGTTCAAGTCTGACATAAATTTAGGCGAGATACACATGAAATCCCTGCTGGTTCATCTGATCAGCAGTATCCGGCAATCACCTTGTGCTGCTGCAACTTATCAAGACCCAATGCTCCCGCCAGTGATATAGCATGTACTTAACCAATAATTACCGCTATCCCTTTAGTCTTTAAAATAACAAATCCAACACGTACTTATATCCATAATCAACAAATCCAACACGTACTTACATCCATAATCAACAAATCCAACACGTACTTACATCCATAATCCTCCAAAATAACTTTCCTTATTTGTTATGTGCTAGTCATTTTGAGGAGGTAGAAAGTACATAACCATAGGGGCGAACCGCACATAAAGATCACTAGATCTACAAGAAATGAGAGACAATTCTCATGAATCTTAAATAACAGTTCCATTAGGTATCAGAGCATCCTTGATAACTGTGATAATCCCGCTCTTGATGAAGTACCCATCCGTCTCTCTTGCTGCTTCTTGCACATTGTCACTGTTGATGATCTGCAACATAAGAAATCATCACAGAAAGTTAACTATATTTACCTGCTCCCTTTATCAACATCCAAATTTACTTCAGGACAGCAATATGAGTTGCTCCTTAACCAACAATACTTTTACAGCAAGGAGTGTTCATATTTGCAATGAAGTAGTAAGATTCAAGGCACAATAAGCAAAGCAAACTATTGCTGATCTAGTTCATTACCTGAAAATTTCCAAGTATTCTTGAGTAATGATATTGATATGGAGAGTAATTCAAGAAAATCATGCATACTATTAGGCCAAGAACTTAACTCAGTAATTTCTTAACCTCTTCACACTACATGAGATTCATTTCTGCTACCTTACATGCATGCATGCGAATGTCATCTTACGAGAGATAGGAATTCTAAAAAAGATCTTTTGGAACTTGAGCACTAGAAGAACCGGATACTAAGCGTGACAAATTGTAAACAAATATTTTTAAACTAATCCATAAGACAAAATTCTGATAGCCAAAATGTAATGTAAAAGTATTAGCTAGGAACTAAAATCCAGTCAATCACTTGTTATTTTGATAGCCTTGCAGGGGCCCAACCTTATCAACTTACACATGCACTGTGTTCAAAAAAATGTTTCAATGAACATAACCACAATATATGAACACTCCACAGGCTCATACTCAAAATAAATATGCAATTCATCTGGAGATTACCTTTGCATTATCTCCAATGCGAGCATTCTTGTCAATTATTGCTCTTTTGATGTGAGAGTTTTTGCCAATCCCAATAGGAACACTTCCTTTGGCTGCTAAGAGTCTTCTGTCTGCATCTGTCTGAATGAAGGTATTAACAACACGATCAGGTTTTCACAAAACATGGAAACAGCAGACTCCAGATGAAGCATCAAGTATCCACCAGATCTGCACGATATGCATAAAACTAAGCTGATACCTAAACTGAACAAGAGACTTGCTCTCACCTCATAGTAATCAGCTCCCATAAGCAGACTGTCTTCAATGATTGCACCTTCTGAGATGCAAGATCTTAGACCAATTACAGAATGGTGAATCTTACAATTCTGTCCAGAAAAAGATAATTAACCCATCTAAGCAAGTAGCAAAAAGGTTAGGGAAGACAAACAGCATACACAAATAATAACAATACATTTTTCATATTTTGGTCAAATTGCTAGCTCAAAGATTCATTTTGCTTCAGGAAACAAGGTAATTGACATTAAAATGTTAAGAGAATTTAACTTCAGCTCAAGAGAGACTACAGAATTTTCATGACTTACCTTAATGACGCAACCCTCACCAATCACACTGTCTGTAACATCAGCATCAAGCATTTTGGAAGGTGGAAGGTAACGAGGCTGGGTATAAATTGGAGCAGAACGGTCATAAAAGCTGCATGTGGTGAATTTTTGTTAACTACAAAAATTTCAAAAATGATGTAATAATGGCCAGGGGAGATAAACAGAAGGATGTAATGCTGTTACTGATATTTCCCGAAAGGTAATGGACCTGAAATCTGGCACAGGCTTCTTCGTGATCCCCAAATTTGCATTGTAAAAAGCTTCAATTGTTCCAATATCTTCCCAGTAACCATCATACAAGTAGGCTTGCACCTGAAATCCACAAAAGAAACTGAATAAGAGAGGATCATACAGAACTCAAACAAAATAGACAACTATTATAGTACGTGGCATTTGAGTACAGTAGGCTGAATCAACCATGTGCTATATGCCAAGTATCAGACTATATCACATTCATTGAGGAAAAAATCATTTATCCAAGTGAAATTAATTTCATTCAGCTAATTAACAGCACAAATGAAGCTGTCAAAAAATCCTAAATGAATTGCAAGAGAGGATAAAGCTTTCAGTGAAAACTAGATTAAAGAGTCTAAAGGAAATCAGACATGGGGTTAAGACTATTTACCAAAACAGGATGTTGTCCTGGAATGAATTTATACTAGTTGTTGATACTAGAACACCAAATAATGGCATAAGAGATCTCCTATAAACAAATCTTCATTTTGACATTACACTTGTATGATCTAAATTGTCTGTGTTTTCACTGAATGATTTCAGATGTTAACCTCAGACATAACAACATCCTTAAAGTAGTAATTTTGAGCACCATTTACCCGCATGCCAATTGAAGTAGCGCCCGGAATAACTTCACTTCCAAAGTCATTAGCCTCAGGAAACTTCTCTTGAAGTAAATTTAGCATTGCTTCTTTACTGAAAACATATATACCCATACTTGCAATATAAGGCATTTCCTTTGCTCTTTCATCATCAAGACCAAGAATGGTGGTGTCAACCTGGGGTAAATGCAATGAAGAGAAAGTGAATAACATTCATCAATTACAATTTTATATGGTACAGAAAGTAGGCAAATTAGGATTTGAACTAAGGAAATTTGCAGCGAGTTTACTCTCATTGCTTTCAGTTGCTCTCCTTTTGGCTTCTCTGCAAATTCAATTATTTGTCCTTGCTCGTCAATTTTCATCAGACCGAAGGCAGTGGCACGTTTTTCATCCATAGGCAGTGCAGCAACTGTTATGTCAGCATCAGTTTCCCTGTGTGCTTGGATAAATTTCTCATAATCCATGCGATATAAATGATCCCCAGCAAGAACCAAGAATTCAAGAACATTATGCTCTTCGAATAACCAAAGATACTGCCTAACAGCATCGGCTGTTCCCTAAACATCAGGAGGCCATTAAGTCACGCAGCTGAAGTTAGCTAAAAAAAGGACAGTTGAAATGGACCATGCATTGTAGGAAACATTCTTCACGAAGGCACGATAATCAGGAATAAAGGTACACCATTCGAAAGTTCTAATTCATGCTCAAGAAATAAATAAAAAAAATAATATCAACAGGAGTGGACATGTCAAGTTCCCGAAAGACTTGGTATATAATATGAGGAGTTGTGCTCCGATCTACACTTTAAAGACGTGGATTAGTAAGTTGACCCTCCAATGGTAGAAAATAGTAAAACAGGAGTATTATAAATCCTACAGTTAGGAAACTCTAAACGGAAAATGTAAGCCTTTCGAAGTATCTAATAACAGTGGGACGAGGAATTTGAACACAGACGTTGGTAATATTGGAAGAGTGTAACCCAAGTGCAAGTGAAACGGCAATTTAACTACTAGTAAGCCCGGAAGATTTTAGATGAACGTATCAAAGCAAGGTAAAAGATTTACTTGGAACCAATTTGGATTTTCTGGACTTTGCTGGGCAGCAAGAACTTCAACGAACCCCTCATTCTTGTAACCACCCAAATTACTTGCATAGGAGCGCGAGAGATGGCGATTGAGTGATGCAGAGTTGAATTGGGTGAGAACATAAATTTTAGATATATTGCTGTTTAGACAATTACTGACGGGTATGTCAATCAACCTGTAATTTGCACCTAGGGGTACGGCAGGTTTTGCCCGTTTTTTGGTCAAAGGATAAAGCCGGGTGCCAGCTCCACCACCAAGAATAATGCCCAGAACACTCTGCATATAGACAACATGTATATATAAGGTTTAAAACATGAGTAATTCTCAGACTCAATGTCCCTGAAGAAAGAGGCAATGTGGAAGAGTCGCATAACCAATGATATTTTTTAAAAAAATATATAAATAATAATAATAATAATAAATTAAAAAGTGGAGAAAGTACAGTGCTGGCATCAGGATCTAGACAAGTCTGGGAATAGCTTGAATCGGACACAGCTTTAGGAGAAACAACCAGGGATCGGAAACGATGGCAATAAGATTTAGAAATGGTTGATCCGGTCAGATCATTACGCAAAAGCTCAGAAACCCTGGACCCAAGATTAACGGCCAATTTCGTTTTTGGCAGACCACGTTTGCCAGCAGAATGGCAGTAATCTGATGACGACGGTAAAAGGCACCTGTACCCACATGAACCGGAACAGAATGCTGACGCCACGACCTGAGGCATTTTGCAGTTTCTGAATTCGGAAAAGTAAAACCGAGTTAGGTGCCGAGCGGTGGGTGGTCACTGTCAGCGCTAATACATGTGTTGGAGAATGAAGCTAAACATTTGTGAAGATGACCCATTGGGTACTTAATAAAATTTTATTTTATTATTTTATACTTTTTTTTTTTTTATTTTCCTCTCCTTCTGCTAATAAAATCTTTTAACTATTTTCAATTTATAATTTCAGAAAACATTTTTAATTTATCAAATCAATTAAATTATCCTTCAGCTACGACTGGGGGCGGGGGTTTGTGGGAATGAAAAAGTACAAAGTAATTTTTTATTAAAAAAATTTAGTAAAATATTAATATGTTTATATAAAAAATTTATGACTACTTTTCTCAAAAAAAATGATTAAATATTTAACAAAAAAAATTAATATTTTCACTGATAATTAACCCACATAAATCTTTTATTTTAAATTATAAAACTGAATTTTTTAGACAAAATATTTTTAAATATTTTTATACAATTAGACTATAGTAAGTTTTTAAGTTAAAAATAGTTTTTTTCTTGTTTAAATAACACAAAAAAAAATGAAAATATTTTCTTGTGTCTCCTATACTATTATTAAAAAATATTTTATAATATTTCAAATTTGTTGGTTGTGACGTGGAGGATTGAGTAAAAGTACATAGTAATTTTTTATTAAAAAAAAATTAGTAAAATATTAATATGTTTATATAGAAAATTTATGATTACTTTTCTCAAAAAATGATTAAATATTTAACAATAAAATTTAATATTTTCACTTATAATTAACTCACATAAATATTTAATTTTAAATTATAAAACTGAATTTTTTAGACAAAATAATTTTAAAATATTTGTATACAATTAGACTATAGTAAGTTTTTAAGTTAAAAATAAATTATTATTTTTTTGTGTTTAAATAACACAAAAAAAAATTGAAAATATTTTCTTATGTCTCCTATACTATTATTAAAAAATATTTTATAATAATTCGAATTTGTTGGTTGTGACGTGGAGGATTGAGAAGAGGTATTTGTGTCTGATTTAGATTTTTTTTTTTTTTTTTTTAGAAAAAAGAATGGTTGTGCTAATGTAGCACTTGAGAGGAAATTAAAGAAGGAAGGGGAGGACGGCATGCAGCAGTATATATATACATATAGTGCAATGATAGTTGGTGCGCAAAAATCAAATTGAAATTTAAATCTTGAAGGGGGGATGATTGCTGGCACGTTCATTTGCATTTTTCCAGCTCCCTTTTTCATCATCAAGCTGTACTAATAACTAGCTTGCTTGAAGCTTTTTGTCTTGGTCCTTTCGAGAATAAGTCAAATTTGATAGAAAAAAAGACTTGGGAGCTGCTAGGCACGTATGTTTTCCTTTCTTCTTTTCTTTTCTTTTTTTTTCCCCTCTTTTTTTTACTGTTCTTGAATTTGGGGTGGAAGAGCTGAGCTTTTTCTTTTTTAAAATAAAACTTTTTTTTTTTTCCTGTGTGTGTCTAGTATTGGGGTGGTGGTGTTAGGCATTAGTTCCGAAAGAGAATGGCCTTACTCGAGGTCATCGATCACCTCTTTCCACCCATCTTAAACAGAAAAAGCAAAAGCGCGGGGACTGTGTTCCGGTCAGGGAACACAATGCTGACTCTCCTTTTCCTTTTTCTTTTTTCTTTTTTCTTTTTCTTTTTTTTAAACACCCGTACTTCAGCGGGAGCGTACATGTTTTATGAACGAGGAACTTTAAAACATATAGATAAGAATGTTAAAATGGAAAAAATAAATTATTTGCACAAATTTTTCTACAAAAAAATTTTATTTTCTTTATGAATGTAAAAACGAGTGTGAATAATTTTTCACTAAAAATCATATACGGAAAATATTTTTCAAAACAAAGCTCGCCCTAGGAAACGAAATGACTCCCACAGATCATACTACTGCATCGCACGCGCTTAATAATAAAGGTAAAAGGAAAAAAAAAAAAAAAAGATTCACAAACCATACACCCACGGCCCACCCCTGGAGAAAAAAAGAAAAACAAAAGAGAAAAAGAAAAAGCAGCTGAGCAGAGCAGTCCCTCTCAGGTCTTCCCTGGCCTTTGCTTCTTCAGGCAATGGTATCAGACTTGAGAGCGACGCACTAACATGTTACATTTCTAAGTGGAAAACAAGATAACACTTTGTGCTACCAACAATAAATGGCGGTCCGGAAGCTTTGATTCTGATTGTTCAAGGCCGCTTCCCCACTCTAACCATGCTTTCATCACCCAAGATCCGATCTTTGCTACAGGTACAAGCTGCTGAAGCATGTGTACCTAGACACTCTTTCCCCCACCACTAAGTTGACTTTTGTCATCACCGGTGGCCTTTCGGAATGGCTGGAGGAGGAGCATCGTGGAAATTCAAGAAGGCAGCCAAAAAGATACTAGCACAAACATGCGGCTCCTTCTCTTGGAACAGGGAACAACAGTCTCACGCCCTTCAGACCACTTCAAACGCTACTGTAACTCACTCACTCTCTCTCTCTCGCCGTCATCAACAATACAAAATGTATTAATGTAGCTCCCTGTGTACATTTTAATCTCGATGCAATCGGAATTTTAAATGAATGGATTTGCTGCTGTCCGTGTCTCTTCCATTGCAGCAGTCCCTTGAAGAAGAAAGAAAACCCTAATCCTAATTCTTCTTTCATAAGTTGAAAAAAAAAAAAAACTGATGTTTTCCTCCTTTCTCTTTATCCGATGCTTATCTCATTTGTTTTCTTCTATTATTTGTGTTTGCCAGGTATCTCCTGATTCTTATGATTTTGGCAGCATAATCTATTCCAATTCTGCAGATTCAGCCATCAATGCTTCTGCTAATAAGGTTGCCATAATTCCCTCTCTTCAATATGACTGCTACTTTGTCATTTTTTTTACCTTCCTTATTACTTATTTATGTAATTCTTCTGTATTTCTCCCCTTTATGCATTTGCCCTTCAACATTTTGTAGTTCTTCCATTGTCCACTTTGTGAATTTATATATATATGGTCTGTGGATTTCTAACTTCCAGTGCCCAGAATATTAGTTTTTCAAGTTGTGATTTGATTAGAATCAGATCCTCTTCATTTATCTTCCCACTTTGTTTTCCCTAATTCAAAAGTTTGTAATATGCTGACTTCTTCAGTTGATAATTGTACTATCTGCTTGAAACTTTTATTACTGTGTCAATACAGTAGCTGAGTTGGTTGATGCACTCCTTATTTGGTAAACCATTCCTGATGTATTAATTTTTTTTTGGGGGGGGGGGGTTTCAAGTTACAGTTGTGCTAAGAACCAACTAAAAGTCAATGCTCAGAAATCATATGAAATAGAACAAAAGTTTATCTTGTTAAGACAAATCACCCAATGCCAAGTGGTTGTTTCCATCCAAATTAGAAATTTTCTGCAGGTAAGTTAAGTATTTTTTTCTGTCCTTGGAGAAATTGTTAATGCATTTCGTAAAAGAGATTATTTTATTTCTTCTCTCTATGGAAGCCATATCCACAGATTACGAAACCAGATGTGACATTTAGCTTCACATTGAGGGACCTTTTTTTTTTTGCTCAAGCGTATACCGCAGTCATCATGGTTGACAAGTATCCCTTCTATCCATAGTAAATTTTTACTATTAAGAAGATCTTTCTATCATAGGTTACCATATTACTCTTGTAATCAATGTGATTAGTGGTGGACCAAATGTGATATTGGGATAGAATCCCAAAAATGGAAAAGACTGTTTTATGAAATTTTAGATAGAAAATATGTTTACTTTAAGAAAGTGAGAGAGAAGAATGTTCGTTATGCTTTCATGTATTTACTCTTGCAGACTGTAGGAGTTTGAGCCTTGTGTCGTTTTGCATTGTAGAATTTCATTTTGGGGAAATGTTGAGTATGCAGGCAAGAAGTTGGATGTTGGGATTTTCTCATAGACTGAACATTTTTGTTCCTTTTAGTTTTCTTCTAGTTTGTTAATATCTTTTTTCTTTCCTCTTTTATTCAATGAAGATGGATCTGTTAGTTTTCTCTTGGCATTATACTTACGTTTCTCCTTTTTTTGGCAGAGTCTTTGTGCTATATGTCTTGATCCTTTGAACTACACTTCCGGAAGCAGCTCTTGCCCAGCTATATTCACAGCACAATGCTCTCATGCATTTCATTTCACTTGTATCTCTTCCAATGTCCACCATGGTAGTGTGACCTGTCCGATTTGTCGTGCACATTGGACACAATTGCCCCGAAATCCAAAATCTCAGTGTTCTCTTCATGGGAACCAGTCTGATCCCATTCTCCAGATACTTGATGACTCAATTGCCAGTTTCCGGGTGCATCGGCGCTCCTTTCTTCGCTCAGCTCGCTATGATGATGATGATCCAGTTGACCCTGAATACACATCATGGCAACTACGTCTTCACATATCTCTATTGCCATTTCAGCTTGCTCATCCTACTATCCATTTCTTCTCAGGTACATGTGCAGCAGGCTGATTATATCATCATCTTTATATAATTTCTTTCAAGCATCAGTTGACAATTTTGTTGTCTTTTTTTTCTGGTAGAATCAACAGGGGAGCATCTTGCTGCAGCTGGGCAGAAACCTTGTGCATGTGTATCTTCAACCAGAGCTTATCTTTGTGTAAGACTAACACATCAACCAGGTATTGACTTGGTGTTAGTCGCTAGCCCTAATGGGCCTCACCTTAGGCTATTGAAGCAAGCAATGGCCTTGGTGATTTTCTCACTGCGGCCAATAGACCGTTTGGCCATTGTGACCTACTCTTCTGCAGCCACACGTATGTTTCCCCTTAAGCGCATGACTTCCTATGGAAAAAGGACTGCTCTACAAGTCATTGATCGCATTTTCTACATGGGTCATGCAGATCCAATTGAAGGAATGAAGAAAGGGGTGAAAATTCTTGGTGATCGCGTGCACAAGAACCCCCAGTCTTGTATTCTGCATCTGTCCGACAGCCCAACGAGGTCATACCATCATTTGACAACAGAAATTCCCTTAACAATCCATCGGTTTCATGTAGGGTTTGGTTTTGGCTCTTCAAGCGGGTTTGTCATGCATGAATTTGAGGAATTTCTTGCCAGAGTATTAGGTGGTGCAGTCAGAGAAATTGAGCTAAGGATCAAGGATGACAGTCGGATTATTAAACTTGGAGAACTCAGGGATGGGGAAGAGAGGAGAATCCCATTAACATTGCATAAATCTGGACAGATTTGTATTGAATATAGCTACATTGATGGTGGAAATGATGAATGCACCAAGTCTGGAGAAACTTTAGTTAGCGTACCAAATCAGCTTGGCGAGAGAAGCCATGGCCTGGATGCAATTGGGGGCATAGGTGGAAGGACAAGCAGCGTTGAGAGTTGGGATTACCATGACACCTTCATGGCAAGAAGATGGGCCAAGCATTTGCATGGCTACAGGCCATGGTATCCCCAGTGATTTATCACCACCTACAGACATGTTGATTTGTACAATTACATTCTTTGAACAGAGTACAGGATGCTTTTAAAACTTCTTCTGATTGACCTAGTAAGGATTGTAATACTTGCATTATACTTATATGGCCTAATTTGTTTGAAGCATTTTTGCTAGATTGAGTTCACAACCCTTTTCCCCCGGCATGTTGGCCTTCTTTTTCGTCAAAAAGATTTCCTTACCAGAAACTCTCCAAGTCTAACACCCACAGAAAATAAATAAAACTTCAATACTATATACTATCCAATTCTATCTAGTATTTAGTACCTATTAAAATTCTCTAATAATAATGATAATAGTCATAGCATAAATGTTAAAGTTTTGTTATTATTATTATTTAACTATAGTAAAACAAAATAGAAAAATTTGTAGAAATTAATAAAATATTAAATTTAAAATTATTCGAACTCCATCTCATTTTTTATTTTATTTTATTTTATTTTATGATAAAAAACTCCATCTCATTTAATTATTTTAAAATTTCACCTTTACATTTAATAACATATTTTCATTACAAATAAATAAAAAGTATCAATTTATAACATTATAAATATAACCTTGTTTACTTATATAAAAAAATAAAAATATATAACCTTGTTTTTTAAAAAAGTAATTTGATCTCTTCTCAAAAATGAGAATTTTTCTCCCTTTTTGTGTGGAGAAAAAGGACACTAGGATGAAGATCTCTGGGGAAATTGCTAGAAGAAATGGGATTAATTAAATGAGATCATAACCAGAACAATCAACATTAACAGTTTTATGGAGGAAAAATATATCTGAGTTATGGTGGCGTCCTCTCAGTAAAAAAACGGAAGGGGAAGGGGTTGAATGGGGGATTGGTTAGAGAAATGTTGATAATCACATGGTGCTGCTAGAGATTGCATCCAATTTCAATTTACAAGTTTTGAGAGGGGGAGAGAAAGAGAGGTGATTAGTATTTTCAACTGGCGCTGAGCAGGAAAAGGTTTTTATTGTTTACCGATGCAGATGCTTCCCAGATTGATTCAACCCAGGGAAGCTGTTATAGCTCAGGAAAACATCCATAATAGTCACGGCAGCAGGGCTGCTGCAGTTGGAGTAGCCGACCCCTGCTTAGTCCTCACATCCGATCCCAAGCCCCGCCTCCGCTGGACTGCCGATCTTCACGATCGTTTTGTCGATGCTGTTACACAGCTTGGAGGACCCAATAGTTAGTGTTTATTTATTTCTATTTAATTTCGAAGATCTTTAATTTTTTCTCGATTTCTATATCTTCGTCTGGATTTTTTTTCCTTTTTATATTATGGAGATTTGAGAAGCAACACCTCAGATGCTTAGATTTTTTATCTTCGGGATTTCATTTTGTGGTAAAAAAGCATGGTTAGCAAATAACAAGATTACAACAAGCGGAACAAATCGACAATAAACTTAATATGTTGTTCATTTCTACAAGCATGGCGTATGCCCACATTGTGCGTTATAGAAATATGTAGTCTTTTCTGGATATAAACGGAGGCGTTGTATAATAGGTGGTACAAATCAGAAACTAATTCTTGATGATCCAAAACCTTATAATTCTTTCAGGGGGTTTAATAGTTAACTTATTTGTATTTGTTGATTTAGTTCATTAGTTCTCTTTCTATGTTCACCTTCTCATTCTTTGTTAACCTCATCATGCATCCAATCTACACATCCTTGGTTAAGTCGGAATCATTTGTACTTTACAGAACAGTAAATCTGAATTGTCCAGATCCCTGTTCTCCTAGACAATCTTTGGCACGTGAAATTGTTTTAAGTGATATTTCCTATTCATTGAGCTTTTTGTTCCCCCTTCTTTGGATGAAATATGCAGGAGTATGACTAGATCGAGTTACATTTCTGTTTTGTAACTTGATATGCTTTTGCAGCTATGTCTCTTACCAACTTATGCCCATAGTTGATTTTTGAGAGAATTTGTCAACCAAGAGTAAGTGAATCCTCTTAGCATTAGCCACATGATTCACCTCTCTCAGTCATTCTGATCCAGTCCAAGTCAATTGTTGGAAATTGGAATTTGATCTTATATCTTTTAAGTGATTATTACGTCATGGTACTAATGCTTCTTCTAATGCATGCTACTTGCAGAAGCTACCCCAAAGGCCATAATGAGGACAATGGGTGTAAAGGGACTTACTCTTTTCCATTTGAAGAGTCACCTCCAGGTTTCTTTCAGTGTGGATATGAAATTAATTCATGGGGTTACTTCATATTTAGACCCTCTTTTTGAAGTTATTTGACTAAAAATTTTCCAACATTATTTTACAGAAATACAGACTAGGTAAGCAATCTGGGAAAGATTTGGGGGAGGCACCAAAAGATGGTAGGTTTAGCTGTAACTTCCATTAACTGTTAGGCAATTGTGTAACTCCTTTTCTTCTAGTCCTCCTAGTTTTCTATCTCCTTTTTTCCCTTCTTGTTGCTAAAATCACTGACACTGAAGCTGTAAATTACACCTGCACGCATATGTTGGTCTATCCGGTGTTGTTGTTGCTATATTACTAGCACCTTCTTCTGATGTGGCAAAATCTAGAGGTTGTTAATAAATTTAATCCTTTTCTATAAAATTAAGCTCAAGTAACAATTTGACTCAATTTATTGGGCCTATGTTATGAAAAACATGTGATTGGCTCAAATGTAAGAGTGTGTGATAAGAGCTTAAATTTAACCCTTCTTGATAAATGGATTTTTTTTGTTTTGTTTTTTCTTTTGGGGGGGGGGAGGGGGTGTTGTTTGTTTCTAGGGTGGTTGTCCATTTTAACTTTACATTTAACTTTGGGCCTGCTAATTGAAGGACTTGCTGCTGCATGCCATATAGAAAGCCCTTGTGCCAATAATTCTGCTCTATACCTGCCAACTTCTGACATGAATGAGTAAGACCATTTAATATTATTCTGAATTTTAGTTCTCTATTCTTACCATCAACTTTGTTGCACTTGTTTAAGCTGTAGATTTTTGTTTCTGTGGGATGTGAATATTTTCTAGAGGTTATGAAGTGAAGGAGGCCTTGAGGGCTCAAATGGAAGTGCAAAGTAAACTTCATTTGCAAGTCGAAGTAAGCTTGCCTTCGAATTTTTGGATGATTTTTGAAATTTGTTTCATTTTGTTGTATACTATATTTTTGTGCTAAATGATCAGCATTAAAGGATTTATATACAGTTCCGCCAATTATCCATTTAACATTTTAAATGCAGGCAGAAAAGCACTTGCATATTCGCCAGGTTGCTGAACAAAAGTACTTGGCCATGCTCGAAAGGGCCTGCAAATTGCTTGTTGAACAAATGGCTGGATGTGCAGTTACAAACCCTGACGGGGAGGATTATCAAGTAATGCGAATAAAGACCCCAAATAGCCCCTCCCATCTTGCTTGTGGAGTAGATCCTTTGGGATCTACTGATGTTGTCAGAGTCGAGGGTTCTGAAGAATTCATTCCTCGGATCAATCCACATGGTGCTGATTGTTCCACGGAAAGTTGTCTCACTTCGCATGATAGTCCTGCAGGAGTTCCTCTGGAAGGATCACCACCTGGAGGTGGAGGAAAGAAACGGTTGTTAAGCATGGAGACAGCATCTATTTCTATGGTATGGGGTGAACCAAATTTGAGAACTTCGGAAGTGCACCTGGGGAAAATGAATTCCTTGGGAATTTCTGGCCATGGTCTCTGATGATACTATTTTCTGGGGAAGATTCGTTGGTGATTCTGTAAATTGATGATGGCATTGAAGTGATGATTTGTATCTTGTTTGGTATTCTTTCAGCAATACAGAAAACAGTTGTTTTTCCGATGTTTCCGCATTACTCATCCTCTCATTGTCACCGTGGATTCCTGGCTTTTTCTATGGGAATTGCTGAAGGCTTAAAAAAACTCTACATTTAATTAATACCCCTAGATTTCGATATTTCCATTTTAACATAAATTGTCTGCTTTGCTTAAGCATCTTTTTCAAATAAATTTCACACAAAACCTACCAAGTTAAGAAATTTTGCATTCAAAATCATTATGGTTATGGTAAACCTATTTAATTTCTACATTTCAATTATAAACCATAAATTTAGGAGGATCTTTACTCTGCTTGGTCAGCAAAAACAAGCTCCCTAATTTGTTTTTTGTTTTTTGTTCTTTTTGTTTTTTTTTTTAAACAAAAAGAAGAAAAGAAATCAGGACCAACCTAATTAACTTAAGGGACTAAATCGGGAATTATCTGGTTCCGTCCTGTGATTTTGAATACATCTTCATTCCCAGGATAGTTTGCTGGAGCCATCAAGAGGAACTTGATTCCCTCATTTTGGTCTTTCTCGTTCGTTACCAGAGAGTATTGCCATGAGTACTGCTCATCCTGGAACCTCTACCAACGCCTGCTATATTTACATGCCTGCTCCTCCTCCTTGTTCCCTCAGGACAGTGTGTTCACTAAACATGAGGATGAGAATGAGAATGCAAGAGATAAGATCTCTATCCTTTTCCTTTTTGCAGTCTAAGAAGAAGAGCCGTCGTTTCGCCGTTGCATTCGACGCTACTGCAATGATAAAAACCTCTCAAGATCAACAGTCTTCTATTGTTGAAATTCCCTCTAAATCGGCCGTCCGTCGCCGCCTTATCTTGCTTAGACACGCTGAAAGTTTTCGGGAAAATCGGTCCCTGCGAGGTATTTGTGATTTTAATTTGAGTTTTAATTTTATTATATATATTTTTTTATAATTAAAGAATTTATTTCCGTGAGTAGCTTGAAGGTTATTTTTCTCTCTTTTGTTCTCTGGCATATTTTCTTCTTAATTAAATGGGTTAACCTGAGTTTTATAATTAAACTAAATTGGTTACTCAATGATCTTAGGCAAAGAATAGACCATTAGAGAACATGTCCAAAAAATTGAAGAATTTCAGTAGACACAGTTATTATGCTACCTTTTTATATGTTCCGAACTGTTGACTTGTAGCTTCGTTATCATCACTGGTTTGTTTGCTGGTGCCCATTTATTTGTTTCAGATTTCTAAGTATATCTTATTATTATATTCAAAGTGATCATTGCTTTGGCAGAAGTGGATCTCTTGTATTTTGTGTTTCAATATAATGGCGCCAACTAGCACTTTATTCTGAGAAACTTGCTCATGAGTGGATAAATTGCTGATTGGGTTTGATCAACATCTATTTCCAGATCATGATCGCCCATTGAGTAGTACTGGACAAGCAGATGCTATTAAGGTTTCACAAAAGCTCCATCTATTGGGATGGATTCCAGAACTTATCTTATCTAGGTTTGTTTGTCTGAGGATGATTAAATAGCTTTGTCCTGCATAACTGATTGGCCAATATTGTTGAAAGTGAATTGTGATTGTTGGGTATTGTCTCAATTACGTCTGAATTGGTGTAGTGATGCACAGCGGACAAGGGAGACATTAAGGATCATGCAGGAGGAGGTTCAGGGTTTTTCAGATGCAGAGGTACATTTCCTTTCAAGCTTTTATTCAGTGGCAGCAATGGATGGGCAGACAGCAGAGCACCTTCAGCAATCTATCTGTGAATACTCAAGAGATGAGATACTTACAGTGATGTAAGTTGAGCTTGTACTTGCTTCTTCTTCGGTGTTCCATTTCATTGGAGATACCTTTTAATTGCACAGGTGTATGGGCCACAATAGGGGATGGGAGGAGGCAGCATCAATGCTTTCAGGTGTATCTGTAGAACTGAAGACTTGTAATGCTGCTCTTCTCGAGGCTACTGGAAAATCATGGGAAGAGGTTAGGCACCTAACAAAGAAAATTATGATATTCTCTCGATGCTATTTTCATGGAGATCCTTTTCCTCTCATGGAAATCAAGGATGTTCAATCTCTCTCTCCTAAACCTTTTTTTTTTTATTTTTTATTTGTGAAACATACAAATAGAACCGTTGTTGTTTTCTCATCCTATTTGGATAATTAATTTGGGGTACCAAGTATAAGATACAATCACATATTACTTTAACCTAACTTTGTTCCTAAAACAAGCATTGAAACAACTTAATGGTTTTTTTGTGTAATTGATATGTGTTTAGCTAGGAACAGATTGAGTTTGGTTATTAAACTCTGATGGGTGTTTCCCTTGACTAGAAAATTGACATTCAAGAAATATACTGCAGGAAACTAATTAGCGTATGAAAAAATGTTTACCCGTTAAACCTTCTTTGATGTGAAAGGAAAGCTAGTGGTATAGTTATTGAAATTCTAGTATGCGCTGTAAACTTATCAAATTTTACCAGATAAACTAGGTTAATTGTTTTTCCCTTTGTCCAGCACTGACAATTTTGTTTGTCATTTTTCTTTAAATTTTGTTCTAACTGTTGGATATCTCAATTGATAAATTATCACTTGCTCTATTAATAGAGAGGAGTTTAATTTTTACACACTTAACCCATGATACTATCTAAAAGCTTAAGGTAATAGGGAGGTTGAATTATACACTTAAACACATTTAAAAATCTAAACTAAAGGGGTACTTGCAGAACACTGTTCTTGTAACTCAGACCTTCGCTTGTAAATTTCCTTGTGATCGTGTGATGTGATGTTTAATCAGAATTGTCAGGGTTTCTCTCTTTTGGATAGTTTAAACTCTACTGAATTTGTTTGATGCTCGATGCTGGGTGTTATTCGGCGCATTATTCCTTGGAATCTCTGCCTTATTTAATTTTCTCATCTGCAGGCATTTTCTTTGGCAGGAATTGGTGGGTGGCAGCTCCTTGACATAGTAAAACCAGATACTGGCCTTTAATATGGAATTGACTATTACATTCCTTGCGATACGAACTCTATATGATCTTCTCTTTTCGCACAAAATGCAGAGAGGGGCAGCCCAGGGAAGGAAAAGATATTAGTTTGTTTGTCAACTGGGTCATATTGCAGACAGTGAAGATTCAAGAGATGATTCTCCACCAAGTGTGTGCAAAACTTTTGGTTGAAATTGGATGAGAGGTGACGGTTTGAATCATGTTGATGTGCAGTGCAAGTCAAAAGTTTCGCCGATGTGTGTAGATGTAAAATAAAGCCTGCGGAGGTTTCAGGAGCTTTTGATTGCAATGCTGAAATCCTGATTCCTAGTAATTGGTCTTGTGAAAATTCATATTGGGATCACTTTTTTTTCAGGGTGTGTACTGTTGAATTTGTTGGGTTAACCTTGCTTGTGTGTGATATTTGGGCACTCGGTGATAGATGCTTCTTGTGCAGGACGAGCTCACTCTTATGAAATAAAATCTTTTGTGAGTTTCTGTGAAACGAGATCCTAAAATTAATTTAGCGACAATGTCTGTGATTTGGTGAATTGATTTGGTCCTAACAAAATTGGGTCATTTTGCTTGACATTTGTGAGTTTACAGAAGTAAATGCACCTTCAGCAGTGAGCTCGAAGATGGATGGGAGAAGGTATATAAAGAACGAAAAGGAAATAGTTATTATTATTTTTATATGTAATTTGGAATAACAATCTGCAAAAATAATAATAATAAATTTAAAATAAATAAAATAAATAAATAAATAAAAATTGTTTCGCATGGCAGGTTCAAAAAATTATAACCGCAAGTTATTTATTTATTTATATATATATATATATATAGAAGTGGAAAGAAGCATGCTTCAAGAATACAGAAAACATTTTCATTTCTTCACTCTTACTAACCATATTTTTGAGAATTCATTTCGAAAAGATGGATCCGTCAACTGCTTGTAGCAGTTCCATTTGGGGTACTAGCTTTCTAAGTGAAATCAGCAACAATTTCTAGCTCCTCTTCCTCTTTCTCATTCTCTCCCTCTCACAGAGAAGAATCATCAACTGTGCGGGAGAAGGTGCAGGTGCTACTCTACTAATTTGTGTTATGATTAATTTATAAATTAGAAAAATAAAAGAAAAGAAAAAAGAAGGGAGAGTATGCATTTAGTTTCATCAGTGGGATTAGATTACATTAGATAACTTACCAAAAATTTTTTACATTAGATATAGGTTTTACATATTAGTTTTTGCAGGATTGCAACTAGGTTAATTCTCAATTTCAAAATCACTTCCACAAACTGGTAAAATAATAGATGGGTTTAAGTAACTCGCCCGGGACGCATTTTTTATTTTTATTTTTATTTTGTGCTTATGCCCCACATATAACCCGCTGGACATCCTATGTCTTCGAAACTCTGGAGAAGAGAGGAGAATAGCTGAGGGTTTTGTCAAAAGAGAGAGTTTCATCTGGTGTGGTGCGAGAAGCATTTCTTAAGAGAAGGAAGAAAGTCGTGGGGAAATGCAGGCATTTTCTGTATAGATCCACTAATGTTAATATAAAGTAGTACTTCCTTCAGACCTTTACAGGCAGCGAGCAATTTAGCCAAGGAACCTCCTTCGCGCTCTCTTTCTCTGTGGTAAATTGACTTCGGATATAGTATGAAGAACCTGCTGTAAGAACAGCTACAACAGCAGAACCAAGGATTGTTGTCAGTTTCTTCAACTTGTTGCTGCTTCTGGCTTCTGAGTTGGAAGCATTATTGCAATTATCTGCTACTCCGAAATGCTAATGACTTACGTATGAGCTGTCAGTCAAGACTCTGTAACTTGCAACCACTTTCTTGAATCCTCACATAACCCAAAAGTCTTTATGGTACGTTTTAACTGTAGCTGCCGGATTGGTCTCTAATCATTCCCTTTATAAGCTAAATAATCAATCACTATATTGGAGAAACAGTGTGCCCTAGTAAGATTTTCTGTGAAGAAAGAGATAATTACTTAACTAGATCTCCCCAATGTGCATTCGACTTTCACCATTTCGACAATTGTTTAGGGTAGCCTATTAATTCCTCTTTTTTATTTCTTTAGTTTGTAGCTTGTTATCCAAATCCCAGATCGGACGAGAGGAGAGAAGTTGGTTCTCCTGCTTTCAGTGATAAACCATAGTCCAGCATTTCAGAAGTTACATTTTGTATTGGTCAATTCCAGTTCACTGGATTTTCTTGCTTTTCCAGGTTGCCTGCGGAGGCAATTTTTGCTCCTTCCCATTTGCTACTCTTCTGGGACGTATGAAGGTTACAGATGCCGTGTATTGAATCCCATATTCTGCAACTCAAATTATCTGCTAGCTCTTCCCTCCAAAGGAAGGGTTCTTTCTGTACCAGATGATTGATCAATTTATCAATTTTGTAATTCGCCCGCCCAGGTAAAAGGGGTTTTTCTTTACCTCAGGATCTTGTTTGAGTTTTCTGCTTCTCCCAGAATCCCACAAAAAAGTAAAAAAAATAAAAGACCTATTTGACCCAGGGATTACTTCTCCATGGTTTGTCTCATACACAGTCCTTTGCGTAAGCCATATCTCTTATTTCTGTTAGCTCCTGATAGAAATTTGATTCACGTAGCCTTTCACTGTATTGGCACATAAATTACATCTCTACTTTGCATTTTAAAGTTCATAAAACTCTAAAATCTTACCTTTTGTCTTTTGATGACCTCAGCCCCCGTCAATTTATGCCTCCTCCCCTTGTCATGGGATATTATTTTCTTTGTTTTGATGGTTACATTTTCTTCCCATTTTTTTAATTTTTTAAATTTTTTTTGTAAAACTAGTTTGATACTTTTAACCCTTTGGTTTTGCCATTTTTTTTAGTTCTCACCCCTACCATGGAGCATTTTTCTAGTGCTTTTTTATGTGATTTCGGTATCCTCTTTTCAGTTTTAAATGGCTCAACTCTTGTTTGTTTGGAAAACAGGGCAGAATATAACCCAGATCAGTATCTATGGGAGAAAAACTTTACTCTTGCAGGAAGGAAGTACAAAAGAGAAGATTTGGAGGCAAGTATGGGCTTCAATTACTGAAGCT
>JAPHNG010000345.1:0-18427 GCA_027405835.1 Asclepias syriaca
TGAATCTTGAAATAAGAAGTTATTGGTTTCTTTTTCAACATGTAAGGCAGAAAAGTAGTTAAATGACATTACAATGAATCTAGTATAACGAATGTAACACTTCAAAGTTCATCAAATTTAGGTCAAATTTGGTTTGCATTTCAACGCAAGTAATGCACTTGAATCTTGAAATAAGAAGTTATTTGGTTACTTTTTCCACATGTAAGGCACAAAAGTAGTTAAATCACATTACAATGTCTTGAATAAGAAGTTATTTGGTTAATTTCTCCTCATATAAGGCAGAAAAGTAGTTAAATCACATTACAATAAATCTAATGTAACGAATGTAACGCTTCAAAGTTCATCAAATTTTAGTCAAATTTGGTTTGAATTTCAATGCAAGTAATGCACTTGAATCTTGAAATAAGAAGTTATTTGGTTACTTTTTCCACATGTAAGGCACAAAAGTAGTTAAATCACATTACAATGTCTTGAAATAAGAAGTTATTTGGTTAATTTCTCTTCATATAAGGCAGAAAAGTAGTTAAATCACATTACAATAAATCTAATGTAACGAATGTAACGCTTCAAAATTCATCAAATTTAGGTCAAATTTGGTTTGAATTTCAACGCAAGTAATGCACTTGAATCTTGAAATAAGAAGTTATTTGGTTTCTTTTTCAACATGTAAGGCACAAAAGTAGTTAAATCACATTACAATGAATCTAGTATAACGAATGTAACGCTTCAAAGTTCATCAAATTTAGGTCAAATTTGGTTTGCATTTCAACGCAAGTAATGCACTTGAATCTTGAAATAAGAAGTTATTTGGTTAATTTTTCCACATGTAAGGCACAAAAGTAGTTAAATCACATTACAATGAAACTAATATAACGAATGTAACGCTTCAAAGTTCATCAAATTTAGGTCAAATTTTGTTTGAATTTCAACGCAAGTAACGCACTTGAATCTTGAAATAAGAAGTTATTAGGTTACTTTTTCAACATGTAAAGGCACGAAAGTAGTTAAATCACATTACAATGAATCTAATATAACGAATGTAACTCTTCAAAGTTTATGAAATTTAGGTCAAATTTGGTTTGAATTTCAACGCAAGTAATGCACTTGAATCTCCACATAATAAGTTATTTCGTTACTTTTTCAACATGTAAGTCAGAAAAGTAGTTAAATCACATTACAATGAATCTAATATAACGAATGTAACATTTCAAATTTCATATAATTTAAGTCAAATTATGTTTGAAATTCAACGCAATTTCATTCACCTAAATCTTGAAATAACAAATTATTTGTTTACTTTTTCGACATGTAAGGCACAAATGTAGTTAAATAACATTTAAATGAATCAAATATAATGAATGTAACGGTTAAAAGTTGATGAAATTTAAGTCATATTTGGTTTTAATTTCAACGCAAGTAATGCACTTGAATCTTGAAATAAGAAGTTATTTGGTTACATTTTCAACATGTAAGGCACAAAAGTAGTTAAATCTCATTCCAATGAATCTAATATAACGAATGTAACTCTTCAAAGTTCATCAAATTTTGGTCAAATTTGGTTTGAATTTCAACGCAAGTAATGAACTTGAATCTTGAAATAAGAAGTTATTTGGTTACTTTTTCAACATGTAAGGCACAAAAGTAGTTAAATCACATACAATGAATCTAATATAACGAATGTAACTCTTCAAAGTTCATCAAATTTTGGTCAAATTGGTTTGAATTTCAACGCAAGTAATGAACTTGAATCTTGAAATAAGAAGTTATTTCGTTACTTTTTCAACATGTAAGGCACAAAAGTAATTAAATCACATTACAATGAATCAAATATAACGAATGTAACGCTTAAAAGTTCATCAAATTTAGGTCAAATTTGGTTTGAATTTCAACGCAAGTAACGCACTTGAATCTTGAAATAAGAAGTTATTAGGTTACTTTTTCAACATGTAAGACACAAAAGTAGTTAAATCACATTACAATTATCTAATTTAACCAATGTAACATTTCAAATTTTAACTAATTTAAATAGAATTATGTTTGAAATTCAACGCAATTTCATTCACCTAAATTTTGAAATAACAAGTTATTTGGTTACTTTTTCGGCATGTAAGACACAAAAGTAGTTAAATAACATTTAAATTAATCAAATATAATGAATGTAACGGTTAAAAATTGATCAAATCTAAGTCATATTTGGTTTTAATTTCAACGCAAGTAATGCACTTGAATCTTGAAATAAAAAAATATTTAGTTACTTTTTCAACATGTAATGCACAAAAGTAGTTAAATCTCATCCCAATGATTCTAATGTAACGAATGTAACTCTTCAAAGTTCATCAAATTTAGGTCAAATTTGGTTTGAATTTCAACGCAAGTAACGCACTTGAATTTTGAAATAAGCAGTTATTAGGTTACTTTTTCAACACGTAAGGCACAAAAGTAGTTAAATCACATTACAATTATCTACTTTAACCAATGTAACGTTTCAAATTTTATCAAATTTAAGTCAAATTATGTTTGAAATTCACCGAAATTTTGTTCACCTAAATCTTGAAATAACAAGTTATTTGCTTACTTTTTCGACATGTAAGGCACAAAAGTAGTTAAATAACATTTAAATGAATCAAATTTAATGAATGTAACGGTTAAAAATTGATCAAATTTAAGTCATATTTGGTTTTAATTTCAACGCAAGTAATGCACTTGAATCTTGAAATAAGAAGTTATTTGGTTACATTTTCAACATGTACGGCACAAAAGTAGTTAAATCTCATTCCGATGAATCTAATGTACCGAATGTAACGTTTCAAAGTTCATCAAATTTAGGTCAAATTTGGTTTGAATTTCAACGCAAGTAATGCACTTGAATCTTGAAATAGGAAGTTATTTGGTTAATTTTTCCACATGTAAGGCACAAAATTAGTTAAATCACATTACAATGAATCTAATATGACGAATGTAACGCTTCAAAGTTCATCAAATTTAGGTCAAATTTGGTTTGAATTTCAACGCAAGTAATGCACTTGAATCTTGAAATAAGAAGTTATTTGGTTACTTTTTCCACATGTAAGGCAAAAAAGTAGTTAAATCACATTACAATGAATCTAATATAACTAATGTAACTCTTCAAAGTTCATCAAATTTAGGTCAAATTTGGTTTGAATTTCAACGCAAGTAATGCACTTGAATCTTGAAATAAGAAGTTATTTGGTTAATTTTTCAACATGTAAGGCACAAAAGTAGTTAAATCACATTAAAATGAATCTAATATAACGAATGTAACTCTTCAAAGTTCATCAAATTTAGGTCAAATTTGGTTTGAATTTCAATGCAAGTAATGCACTTGAATCTTGAAATAAGAAGTTATTTGGTTACTTTTAACACAAGTAAGGCACAAAATTAGTTAAATCACATTACAATGAATCTAATATAACGAATGTAACGCTTCAAAGTTCATCAAATTTAGGTCAAATTTGGTTTGAATTTCAATGCAAGTAATGCACTTGAATTTTGAAATAAGAAGTTATTTGGTTACTTTTTCCACATGTAAGGCACAAAAGTAGTTAAATCACATTACAATGAATCTAATATAACGAATGTAACTCTTCAAAGTTCATCAAATTTTGGTGAAATTTGGTTTGAATTTCAACGCAAGTAATGCACTTGAATCTTGAAAGAAGAAGTTATTTGGTTAATTTTTCCACATGTAAGGCACAAAATTAGTTAAATCACATTACAATGAATCTAATATAACGAATGTAACGCTTTAAAGTTCATCAAATTTAGGTCAAATTTGGTTTGAATTTCAACGCAAGTAATGCACTTGAATCTTGAAATAAGAGGTTATTTGGTTAATTTTTCCACATGTAAGGCACAAAAGTAGTTAAATCACATTACAATGAATCTAATATGACGAATGTAACGCTTCAAAGTTCATCAAATTTAGGTCAAATTTGGTTTGAATTTCAACGCAAGTAATGCACTTGAATCTTGAAATAAGAAGTTATTTGGTTAATTTTTCCACATGTAAGGCACAAAATTAGTTAAATCACATTACAATGAATCTAATATAACGAATGTAACGCTTCAAAGTTCATCAAATTTAGGTGAAATTTGGTTTGAATTTCAACGCAAGTAATGCACTTGAATCTTGAAAGAAGAAGTTATTTGGTTAATTTTTCCACATGTAAGGCACAAAATTAGTTAAATGACATTACAATGAATCTAATATAAGGAATGTAACGCTTCAAAGTTCATCAAATTTAGGTCAAATTTGGTTTGAATTTCAACGCAAGTAATGCACTTGAATCTTGAAATAAGAAGTTATTTGGTTACTTTTTCCACATGTAAGGCACAAAAGTAGTTAAATCACAATACAAAGAATCTAATATAAAGAATGTAACTCTTCAAAGTTCATCAAATTTAGGTCAAATTTGATTTGAATTTCAATGCAAGTAATGCACTTGAATCTTGAAATAAGAAGTTATTTGGTTACTTTTTCCACATGTAAGGCACAAAAGTAGTTAAATCACATTACAATTAACTAATTTAACCAATGTAACGTTTCAAATTTTATCAAATTTAAATCAAATTATGTTTGAAATTCAACGCAATTTCATTGACCAAAATTTTGAAATAACAAGTTATTTGGTTACTTTTTCGACATGCAAGGCACAAAAGTAGTTAAATAACATTTAAACGAATCAAATATAATGAATGTAACGGTTAAACATTGATCAAATCTAAGTCATATTTAGTTTTAATTTCAACGCAAGTAATGCACTTGAATCTTGAATAAGAAGTTATTTGGTTACTTTTTCAACATGTAAGGCACAAAAGTAGTTAAATCTCATTCCAATGAATCTAATATAACGAATGTAACGCTTCAAAGTTCATCAAATTTAGGTCAAATTTTGTTTGAATTTCAACGCAAGTAAGCACTT
The DNA here is from genome assembly GCA_027405835.1 of Asclepias syriaca. Taxonomy (NCBI): domain Eukaryota; kingdom Viridiplantae; phylum Streptophyta; class Magnoliopsida; order Gentianales; family Apocynaceae; genus Asclepias; species Asclepias syriaca. Next base: position 4,944 of record JAPHNG010000345.1, read on the forward strand.
GAATCTTGAAATAAGAAGTTATTAGGTTACTTTTTCAACATGTAAGGCACAAAAGTAGTTAAATCACATTACAATGAATCTAATATAACGAATGTAACTTTTCAAAGTTTATGAAAGTTAGGTCAAATTTGGTTTGAATTTCAACGCAAGCAATGCACTTGAATCTTGAAATAAGAAGTTATTTGGTTAATTTTTCCACATGTAAGGCAGAAAGGTAGTTAAATCACATTACAATAAATCTAGTGTAACGAATGTAACACTTCAAAGTTCATCAAATTTAGGTCAAATTTGGTTTGAATTTCAACGCAAGTAATGCACTTGAATCTTGAAATAAGAAGTTATTTGGTTAATGTTTCCACATGTAAGGCACAAAAGTAGTTAAATCACATTACAATGAATCTAATATAACGAATGTAACGCTTCAAAGTTCATCAAATTTAGGTCAAATTTGGTTTGAATTTCAACGCAAGTAACGCACTTGAATCTTGAAATAAGAAGTTATTAGGTTACTTTTTCAACATGTAAGGCACAAAAGTAGTTAAATCACATTACAATGAATCTAATATAACGAATGTAACTCTTCAAAGTTCATCAAATTTAGGTTAAATTTGGTTTGAATTTCAACGCAATTAATACACTTGAATCTCCAAATAATAAGTCATTTCGTTACTTTTTCAACATGTAAGTCAGAAAAGTAGTTAAATCACATTACAAAGAATCTAATATAACGAATGTAACGTTTCAAATTTCATCTAATTTAAGTCAAATTATGTTTGAATTTCAACGCAATTTCATTCACCTAAATCTTGAAATAACAAGTTATTTGGTTACTTTTTCGACATGTAAGGTACAAAAATAGTTAAATAACATTTAAATGAATCAAATATAATGAATTTTACGTTTTAAAGTTGATCAAATTTAAGTCATATTTGGTTTGAATTTCAACGCAAGTAATGCACTTGACTCTTGAAATAAGAAATTATTTGGTTACTTTTTCAACAAGTAAGGCACAAAAGTAGTTAAATTACATTACAATGAATCTAATATAACGAATGTAATATTTCTAATTTCATCTAATTTAAGTCAAATTATGTTTGAAATTCAACGCAATTTCATTCCCCTAAATCTTGAAATAACAAGTTATTTGGTTACTTTGTCGACATGTAAGGCACAAATGTACTTAAATAACATTTAAATGAATCAAATATAATGAATGTAACGGTTAAAAGTTAATTAAATTTAAGTCATATTTGGTTTGAATTTCAACGCAAGTAATGCACTTGAATCTTGAAATAAGAAGTTATTTGGTTACTTTTTCAACATGTAAGGCACAAAAGTTGTTAAATCACATTACAATGAATCTAATGTAACGAATGTAACGGTTAAAAGTTGATTAAATTTAAGTCATATTTGGTTTGAATTTCAACGCAAGTAATGCACTTGAATCTTGAAATAAGAAGTTATTTGGTTACTTTTTCAACATGTAAGGCACAAAAGTAGTTAAATCACATTACAATGAATCTAGTGTAACGAATGTAACGCTTCAAAGTTCATCAAATTTATGTCAAATTTGGTTTGAATTTCAACGCAAGTAATGCACTTGAATCTTGAAATAAGAAGTTATTTGGTTACTTTTTCAACATGTAAGTCACAAAAGTAGTTAAATCATATTAGAATAAATCTAATATAACGAATCTAACGTTTCAAATTTCATCATATTTAAGTCAAATTATGTTTGAAATTCAATGCAATTTCATTCCCCTAAATCTTGAAATAACAAGTTATTTGGTTAATTTTTCGACATATAAGGCACAAATGTAGTTAAATAACATTTAAATGAATCAAATATATTGAATGTAATGGTTAAAAGTTGATCAAATTTAAGTCATATTTGGTTTCAATTTCAACGCAAGTAATGCACTTGAATCTTGAAATAAGAAGTTATTTGGTTACTTTTTCAACATGTATGGCACAAAAGTAGTTAAATCTCATTACAATGAATCTAATGTAACGAATATAACGTTTCAAAGTTCATCAAATTTAGGTCAAATTTGGTTTGAATTTCAACGCAAGTAATGCACTTGAATCTTGAAATAAAAGTTATTTGGTTAATTTTTCCACATGTAAGGCAGAAAAGTAGTTAAATCACATTACAATGAATCTAGTGTAACGAATGTAACGCTTCAAAGTTCATCAAATTTAGGTCAAATTTGGTTTGAATTTCAACGCAAGTAATGCACTTCAATCTTGAAATAAAAAGTTATTTGGTTACTTTTTCAACATGTAAGTCACAAAAGTAGTTAAATCACATTACAATGAATCTAATATAATGACTGTAACGTTTCAAATTTCATCAAATTTAAGTCAAATTATGTTTGAAATTCAATGCAATTTCATTCACCTAAATCATGAAATAACAAGTTATTTGGTTACTTTTTTGACATGTAATGCACAAAAATAGTTGAATCACATTACAATGAATCTAATATAACGAATGTAACGCTTCAAAGTTCTTCAAATTTAGGTCAAATTTGGTTTGAATTTCAACGCAAGTAATGCACTTGAATCTTGAAATAAGAAGTTATTTGGTTACTTTTTCAACATGTAAGGCACAAAAGTAATTAAATCACATTACAATGAATCAAATATAACTAATGTAACTCTTAAAAGTTCATCAAACTTAGGTCAAATTGGTTTGAATTTCAACGCAAGTAACGCACTTGAATCTTGAAATAAGAAGTTATTAGCTTACTTTTTCAACATGTAAGGCACACAAGTAGTTAAATCACATTACAATTATCTAATTTAACCAATGTAACGTTCCAAATTTTATCAAATTTAAGTCAAATTATGTTTGAAATTCAACGCAATTTCATTCACCTAAATCTTGAAATAACTAGTTATTTGGTTACTTTTTCGACATGTAAGGCACAAAAGTAGTTAAATAACATTTAAATTAATCAAATATAATGAATGTAACGGTTAAAAATTGATCAAATTTAAGTCATATTTGGTTTTAATTTCAACGCAAGTAATGCTCTTGAATTTTGAAATAAGAAGTTATTTGGTTACTTTTTCAACATGTAAGGCACAAAACTAGTTAAATCTCATTACGATGAATCTAATGTAACGAATGTAACGTTTCAAAGCTCATCAAATTTAGGTCAAATTTGGTTTGAATTTCAACGCAAGTCATGCACTTGAATCTTGAAATAAGAAGTTATTTGGTTAATTTTTCCACATGTAAGACAGAAAAGTAGTTAAATCACATTACAATAAATCTAATGTAACGAATGTAACGCTTCAAAGTTCATCAAATTTAGGTCAAATTTGGTTTGAATTTCAACGCAAGTAATACACTCGAATCTTGAAATAAGAAGTTATTTGGTTTCTTTTTCAACATGAAAGGAACTAAAGTAGTTAAATCACATTACAATGAATCTAGTATAACGAATGTAACGCTTCAAAGTTGATCAAATTTAGGTCATATTTGGTTTGAATTTCTACGCAAGTAATTCACTTGAATCTTGAAATAAGAAGTTATTTGGTTAATGTTTCCACATATAAGGCACAAAAGTAGTTAAATCACATTACAATGAATCTAATATAACGAATGTAACGCTTCAAAGTTCATCAAATTTAGGTCAAATTTTGTTTGAATTTCAACGCAAGTAACGCACTTGAATCTTGAAATAAGAAGTTATTAGGTTACTTTTTCCACATGTAAGGCAGAAAAGTAGTTAAATAACATTTAAATTAATCAAATATAATGAATGTAACGGTTAAAAATTGATCAAATTTAAGTCATATTTGGTTTTAATTTCAACGCAAGTAATGCACTTGAATTTTGAAATAAGAAGTTATTTGGTTACTTTTTCAACATGTAAGGCACAAAAGTAGTTAAATCACATTACAATGAATCTAATATAACGAATGTAACTCTTCAAAGTTCATCAAATTTAGGTTACATTTGGTTTGAATTTCAACGCAAGTAACGCACTTGAATTTCTAAATAAGAAATTATTAGGTTACTTTTTCAACATGTAAGTCAAATTTACTTCAAAGTTAAATCACATTGTAATAAATCACATCAAATTTAAGTCAAATTATGTGTGAAATTCAACGCAATTTCATTCACCTAAATCTTGAAATAACAAGTTATTTGGTTACTTTGTCGACATGTAAGACACAAATGTATTTAAATAACATTTAAATGAATCAAATATAATGAATGTAACGTTTCAAAGTTGATCAAATTTAAGTCATATTTGGTTTGAATTTCAACGCAAGTAATGCACTTGAATCTTGAAATACGAAGTTATTTGGTTACTTTTTCAACATGTAAGGCAGAAAAGTAGTTAAATGACATTACAATGAATCTAGTGTAACGAATGTAACTCTTCAAAGTTCATCAAATTTATGTCAAATTTGGTTTGAATTTCAACGCAAGTAATGCACTTGAATCTTGAAATAAGAAGTTATTTGGTTACTTTTTCAACATGTAAGTCACAAAAGTAGTTAAATCACATTACAATGAATCTAATATAATGAATGTAACGTTTCAAATTTCATCAAATTTAAGGCAAATTATGTTTGAAATTCAATGCAATTTCATTCACCTAAATCTTGAAATAACAAGTTATTTGGTTACTTTTTTGACATGTAAGGAACAAAAATAGTTAAATCACATTACAATAAATCTAATATAACGAATGTAACGCTTCAAAGTTCATCAAATTTAGGTCAAATTTGGTATGAATTTCAACGCAAGTAATGCACTTGAATCTTGAAATAAGAAGTTATTTGGTTTCTTTTTCAACATTTAAGGCACAAAAGTAGTTAAATCACATTACAATGAATCTAATATAACGAATGTAACGCTTCAAAGTTCATCAAATTTAGGTCAAATTTGGTTTGAATTTCAACGCAAGTAATGCACTTGAATCTTGAAATAAGAAGTTATTTGGTTAATTTTTCCACATGTAAGGCACAAAAGTAGTTAAATCACATTACAATGAATCTAGTGTAACGAATGTAACGCTTCAAAGTTCATCAAATTTAGGTCAAATTTGGTTTGAATTTCAACGCAAGTAATGCACTTGAATCTTGAAATAAGAAGTTATTTGATTAATTTTTCCACATGTAAGGCACAAAAGTAGTTAAATCACATTACAATGAATCTAATATAACGAATGTAACGCTTCAAAGTTCATCAAATTTAGGTCAAATTTTGTTTGAATTTCAACGCAAGTAACGCACTTGAATCTTGAAATAAGAAGTTATTAGGTTACTTTTTCAACATGTAAGGCACAAAAGTAGTTAAATCACATTACAATGAATCTAATATAACGAATGTAACTCTTCAAAGTTCATCAAATTTAGGTCAAATTTGGTTTGAATTTCAACGCAATTAATGCACTTGAATCTCCAAGTAATAAGTCATTTCGTTACTTTTTCAACATGTAAGTCAGAAAAGTAGTTAAATCACATTACAAATAATCTAATATAACGAATGTAACGTTTCAAATTTCATCTAATTTAAGTCAAATTATGTTTGAAATTCAACGCAATTTCATTCACCTAAATCTTAAAATAACAAGTTATTTGGTTACTTTTTCGACATGTAAGGTACAAAAATAGTTAAATAACATTTAAATGAATCAAATATAATGAATTTTACGTTTTAAAGTTGATCAAATTTAAGTCATATTTGGTTTGAATTTCAACGCAAGTAATGCACTTGAATCTTGAAATAAGAAGTTATTTGGTTTCTTTTTCAACATTTAAGGCACAAAAGTAGTTAAATCACATTACAATGAATCTAATATAACGAATGTAACGCTTCAAAGTTCATCAAATTTAGGTCAAATTTGGTTTGAATTTCAACGCAAGTAATGCACTTGAATCTTGAAATAAGAAGTTATTGGTTAATTTTTCCACATGTAAGGCACAAAAGTAGTTAAATCACATTACAATGAATCTAGTGAAACGAATGTAACGCTTCAAAGTTCATCAAATTTAGGTCAAATTTGGTTTGAATTTCAACGCAAGTAACGCACTTGAATCTTGAAATAAGAAGTTATTAGGTTACTTTTTCAACATGTAAGGCACAAAAGTAGTTAAATCACATTACAATGAATCTAATATAACGAATGTAACGCTTCAAAGTTCATCAAATTTAGGTCAAATTTTGTTTGAATTTCAACGCAAGTAACGCACTTGAATCTTGAAATAAGAAGTTACTAGGTAACTTTTTCAACATGTAAGGCACAAAAGTAGTTAAATCACATTACAATGAATCTAATATAACGAATGTAACACTTCAAAGTTCATCAAATTTAGGTTAAATTTGGTTTGAATTTCAACGCAATTAATGCACTTGAATCTCCAAGTAATAAGTCATTTCGTTACTTTTTCAAAATGTAAGTCAGAAAAGTAGTTAAATCACATTATAAATAATCTAATATAACGAATGTAATGTTTCAAATTTCATCTAATTTAAGTCAAATTATGTTTGAAATTCAACGCAATTTCATTCACCCAAATCTTGAAATAACAAGTTATTTGGTTACTTTTTCGACATGTAATGTACAAAAATAGTTAAATAACATTTAAATGAATCAAATATAATGAATTTTACGTTTTAAAGTTGATCAAATTTAAGTCATATTTAGTTTGAATTTGAACGCAAGTAATGCACTTGAATCTTGAAATAAGAAATTATTTGGTTACTTTTTCAACAAGTAAGGCACAAAAGTAATTAAATTACATTACAATGAATCTAATATAATGAATGTAACGTTTCAAAGTTCATCAAATTTAGGTCAAATTTGGTTTGAATTTCAACGCAAGTAATGCACTTGAATCTTGAAATAAGAAGTTATTTGGTTAATTTTTCCACATGTAAGGCAGAAAAGTAGTTAAATCACATTACAATGAATCTAATGTAACGAATGTAACGCTTCAAAGTTCATCAAATTTAGGTCAAATTTGGTTTGAATTTCAACGCAAGTAATGCACTTGAATCTTGAAATAAGAAGTTATTTGGTTACTTTTTCAACATGTAAGTCACAAAAGTAGTTAAATCACATTACAATGAATCTAATATAATGAATGTAACGTTTCAAATTTCATCAAATTTAAGTCAAATTATGTTTGAAATTCAATGCAAGTAACGCACTTGAATCTTGAAATAAGAAGTTATTAGGTTACTTTTTCAACATGTAAGGCACAAAAGTAGTTAAATCACATTACAATGAATCTAATATAACGAATGTAACTCTTCAAAGTTTATGAAATTTAGGTCAAATTTGGTTTGAATTTCAACGCAAGTAATGCACTTGAATCTCCAAATAATAAGTTAGTTCGTTACTTTTTCAACATGTAAGTCAGAAAAGTAGTTAAATCATATTACAAAGAATCTAATATAACGAATGTAACGTTTCAAATTTCATCTAATTTAAGTCAAATTATATTTGAAATTCAACGCAATTTCATTCAGCTAAATCTTGAAATAACAAGTTATTTGGTTACTTTGTCGACATGTAAGGCACAAATGTACTTAAATAACATTTAAATGAATCAAATATAATGAATGTAACGGTTAAAAGTTGATCAAATTTAAGTCATATTTGGTTTGAATTTCAACGCAAGTAATTCACTTGAATCTCCAAATAAGAAGTTATTTGGTTACTTTTTCAACATGTAAGGCACAAAAGTAGTTAAATCTCATTACAATGAATCTAATGTAACGAATGTAACGTTTCAAAGTTCATCAAATTTAGGTCAAATTTGGTTTGAATTTCAATGCAATTTCATTCACCTAAATCTTGAAATAACAAGTTATTTGGTTACTTTGTCGACATGTAAGACACAAATGTACTTAAATAACATTTAAATGAATCAAATATAATGAATGTAACGGTTAAAAGTTGATCAAATTAAAGTCATATTTGGTTTGAATTTCAACGCAAGTAATGCACTTGAATCTTGAAATAAGAAGTTATTTGGTTACTTTTTCAACATCTAAGTCACAAAAGTAGTTAAATCTCATTACAATGAATCTAATGTAACGAATGTAACGTTTCAAAGTTCATTAAATTTAGGTCAAATTTGGTTTGAATTTCAACGCAAAATTTGGTCCCCTTTTTTCCCATAACTGAGACCACTCCATAAGGATGAATTTGTTCAATTGTGTATGGTCCGGTCCATCTCGATTTCAATTTGCCTGGAAATAGTCTCAATCTTGAATTAAAAATCAAAACTTTTTGCCCAACTTCAAAATTTCTTGGCTGGATGTGTTTGTCATGCCATCTCTTAGTTTTCTCCTTGTATAACTTGGCATTTTCATAAGAAAATAATCTCAGCTCATCCAGTTCAGAAAGCTGCAGCATTCTCTTGTTTCCAGCAGCATTCATGTCCATGTTGAGATGCTGCAGCGCCCAGTATGCTTTGTGCTCTAGCTCAACGGGTAAGTGACAAGCTTTCCCAAAAACGAGTCTATAAGGAGACATACCTATTGAAGTCTTGAAAGATGTCTTGTAGGCCCATAGAGCATCATCTAACCTCTTTGACCAATCTTTTCTGTTAGGGTTCACTACCTTCTCAAGTATACCCTTAATGATTCGGTTGGACAATTCAACTTGCCCATTGGTTTGAGGATGATAGGGTAGGGCAATCTTGTGACGAACATTATACTTGGCTAGTATGACACGTAGCCATCGGTTAACAAAATGAGTTCCTTCATCACTAATAATTGCTCGTGGAGTCCTAAATCTTGTGAAAATGTTTTTCCTTAAAAAGTTCATCACAACCTTGGAATCATTGGTGGGGAATGCTGCAGCTTCCACCCACTTTGAAATATAATCTACTGCCATCAAAATGTATGACTTTCCAAAAGAAGGGGGGAAAGGTCTCATGAAGTCAATACCCCATACATCAAAAAGTTCAACTTCCAAAATGTTGGTGAGAGGCATTTCGTTCCTTCTTGAGATGTTTCCTACCCTTTGGTAGCGATCACACCTTGCCACAAACTCATAACAGTCTCTAAATAATGAAGGCCAAAAGAAACCAGATTGTAGTGCCTTTGCTGCAGTCCTTGACCTCCAAAATGTCCTCCACATGGTGAGTTGTGACATTGGAAAATGATGTCCTCAATTTCATCATCATTTACACATCTCCGAATCACTTGGTCTTTGCATTGTTTGAACAAAAAGGGTTCCTCCCAAAAATAACTCTTCACATCATGGAGAAACTTCTTTCGTTCCTGGTATGAGAAATCCGGAGGTATCGCACCACTGGCCAGAAAGTTAGCAAAATCAGCATACCATGGTATTTTTATGTCTTCTGAAATTTCCAGCAATTGTTCATCAGGAAAATGTTCATTAATTGGGGTCTAAAATCCCTCTTGTTGTTCCAATCGAGACAAATGATCAGCCACTTGATTTTCCACTCCCTTCTTGTCCTTGATTTCCACATCAAATTCTTGTAGGAGTAGAATCCATCTAATGAGCCTTGGTTTTGAGTCCTTCTCTGCAAGTAAATATTTGATGGCAGAATGATCGGTGTAGAGTATCACTTTCGTGCCCACCAAATAGGACCTGAATTTATCAAAGGCAAACACAACAGCAAGCAACTCTTTTTCAATAACAATGTAATTTACCTGAGCCTCCGTGAGTGTCTTGCTAGTGTAATAGATGGAATGAAAAATTCTGTTATGCCGCTGCCCCAAAACTGCACCTACTGCATAGTCACTAGCATCACACATTAGCTCAAATGGTAGACTCCAGTCGGGTGCTATGATAATGGGGGCTGAAATAAGCTTCTGTTTGAGCTCCTCAAATGCTGCGGCACAGGCTGCATCAAAAGAAAACACATTATCTTTTTCTAACAATTTACATAAGGGCTTAGATACCTTTGAAAAGTCTTTAATGAATCGTCGATAGAAGCCCGCATGTCCCAAGAAGCTTCGAATGTGTTTCATAGTTGTTGGGGTTGGTAGCTTTTCAATCACCTCTATCTTGGCTCAGTCTACTTCAAGACCTTTCTTTGAAATTCGGTGTCCCAACACAATTCCTTCTCTAACCATAAAGTGACACTTCTCCCAGTTGAGGACTAAGTTGGTGTCCTCACAACGTTTAAGCACCTTGGCCAAATTCTCTAAACATTCATCAAAAGAGTCCCCAAATACGGAGAAGTCATCCATAAAAACTTCTAAGTACTGCTCCACCATATCTGTGAAAATGGCCATCATACAGCGTTGGAACGTTGCTGGAGCATTGCATAATCCAAATGGCATCCTTCTGAAAGCAAATGTACCATAGGGACAAGTGAAAGTAGTTTTGTCCTGGTCCCTTGGTGCTACAGCAATCTGGTTGTAACCAGAATAGCCATCCAGAAAATAGTAGTAATCACGTCCAGCCAACCTATCCAACATTTGGTCCATGAAGGGCAGTGGGAAGTGGTCTTTCCGTGTGGCTTTGTTGAGCTTTCTGTAGTCAATGCAAATCCTCCATCCCGTGATAGTTCTAGTGGGAATCAATTCATTATCTTCATTTTGCACCACAGTAATTCCCCCTTTCTTGGGCACACATTGTATAGGACTTACCCAAGAACTGTCAGAAATATGATAGATTATGCCAAAATCCAGCCACTTGATAATCTGCTCCTTTACCACTCCCTTCATAATAGGATTCAATCTCCGTTGCCCCTCAACTGAATTTTTTGAATTTTCTTCCAAAATGATTTTATGCATGCATAAGGTTGGACTTATACCTTTTATGTCAGCTATGGTCCAGCCCATAGCTCTCTTATGCTGCCTCAGAACTCCAAGTAATTTTTCTTCTTGTTCAGTATCCAGCAATGCTGAAATAATCACTGGCAAAGTTGAGTCTGCTCCCAGAAATCCGTACTTCAAATGCTGCGGCAATGACTTCAGTTCCAGTTCAGGTGGTTCTTCCACAGAAGGTTTTGTAACTTTGATCTCCCGAGAAGACAAGTCCAAGGATTCAAATTGTGCACGAAACTTGAAACCATGAGAATTTGCTTCTAACCACGCTGAGTATTCCTCTTCTTCTTCATTACCATAGTGCAACATTTCCTCCATCAACACTCTCTCCAATGCATCATCTCCATCGTTCATCCATTCTTCATCATCACTTGTCAAAGCATCAACAGTGGATATGTGAAAACAGTCCTCACCTTCATCATGGAATTTCATGGCTTTGAATACATTGAACATGACTTTATCATCTTGAAACCTCGTGGTAAGTTCTCCTTTTTGAACATCAATGAGGGTCCTTCCCGTCGCAATGAAAGGTCTCCCCAAAATAATTGGAACTTCTATATCTGCTTCATAATCAAGAACAATAAAGTCAGCTGGAAAAATAAATTTATCAACCCTTACCAGGACATCTTCAATCTTTCCATCGGGGTGAGATATAGACCTATCCGCCAATTGCAATGTTAACGTCGTAGGTCTTACCTTACCTATGCCCAATTGCTTAAAACTGACATAGGCATCAAATTTATGCAAGCCCCAAGATCACATAAGGCCATACCACAATATGAGTCTCCAATAGAACAAGGAATGTTAAAGCTCCCCGGATCTTTCATTTTAGGGGGCAACTTATCCTGCAAAAAGAAACTGCATTCTTTGGTTAGTGATACAATTTCATATTCTCCCAACTTTCTTTTCTTTGTAAGGATATCCTTCATGAATTTCGCATAGTTGGGCATTTGTTCTATTGCTTCCACCAATGGAATGTTGATGTGCAGCTGTTTCAAAATATCCAAGAACTTCTTGAACTGCTCATCTTGTTTCTTTTTGGCAAACTCTGTGGAAAAGGCATTCTTTGTTGTACTGGTTTGCTCTCTGGAATATTGCATTGCTGCGGCATTGATGATGTTGTAGCATCCGGCTGTTCTGGAATGGTGCTTTGCTGCGGCATTGTCGATGCTGCAACATTTGGCTCCACTGGTTCTGGCTCAGCTACTGGAATTTCTGCATTCTTGCTGGGCTCACTGGTCTTCTCAGCTGCTCCAGACTTCATTTTTTGCTCGTCTAGTATTCTGCCACTTCGTAATGTTACAGCCTTGCAAAGTTCTTTTCCTTCTCTTCTTGGATTTTCTGTGTTGCTCGGAAGTGATCCTTGTGATCTACTCCTCATCTTTGGGAGCCCTTGCGCGTTTTACTCATGCAAAACAGCACACGTTAAGGAATGAATGATACATAAGCTGACATTTAGCAAATAATTCAGATCAATAAATTCACAAAACAGTTCAGCCCATGCATAATTTATTTGTCCCTCATACAATCATTTCAATAATCTCATAAGCTCAAGAATGTGTATAAAAATAAACTGAAAAATAAAAGTATCCAAATGCAAACAATCATATTTACAACAAATTGACTCCAATGTCCCCGGCAACGGCGCCAAAAACTTGTTGCGTTGTGTGCGTGTGTCACAATTTGTAAAGATAAAGAAAATAGAATAAATCAACGCAATCTTAACAAGTGCAAGTATACACCGGTCAACAAGTAATATATGTACCTAAGTACAAGATTATCGATCCCACAGGGACTATGTATACCAATTACAAATGCAATATATGATTGTACAAATGGTTAAAAGAATAAAAGAGTAAAGAATAATGAATCATGAAGAATAAAAGAATAAAGAATAAAGAATAAGAAAGAATAATGAATAATGAATAAGAAAGAATAAAAGAATAAAGAATAATAGATGATGAACAGAGATTGGTCTAATGCTACGGCATTCCTACTCCTAACTACACTAACAGTTAAGGGTTAGCCTATTGGAAATAACCACAAGAGTACTGCAGGTAATACAATGTTGCGGCATTCACGCCAAAAATGTAAGTACAAACCAGAGATGAATCTAAATATACAAAGCATACTTTCAGTTTCCATATCAATGCTACAGCATGTCTGGTTCCACCCAGACTACTTGATTACTAGGCTAGATCCCCGATAGCATCGTCTCATGGAGTACGAAGTACTGTTGACCTAGCGCAACGCTAGTCAGTGAATTTGGTCATTTCCACTACAATATTGAGTGCACTCTTGTGTCTTACCGCTTCCGCAGTCTCAATCTAGCGCCACATAATTATCACATCCACTAGCTCCCCTCCGCTAGAAGGCCAGACACTAGCTCGATTCATACATTGGACAGTCGTAATCTTGAAATAACCGTTTACCTTCTTCAATTTCTTTTTTTTTTTTTTTGCTTTCCAATCCTAGAATTTTGAGAGTCCCTAGACAATTGCTTCAACCTCAGCACAATATGCATTGTCACTATTGAAGTGGTTGGTCCAAGCTCCTAGAATGTTGCCACTTGTGTTCCACAGTACAATTCCAGTAGATGATCTACCATCTCAGTGTGCTGCATCAAAATTGAGTTTGAATTCACCCATTGAAGGTGGTTTCCATGAACTCGGTCTATCTCCTTATGTTGCCCCACACT